>JAEIHY010011220.1:0-28975 GCA_018904565.1 Drosophila tsacasi
AAGGCGACTCGCTGCAGCAGCCTCTGTCTGCCAGCGGAAACTTTTTCTCAATCTCGGTCTCTCTTTCGCTCGAGATCTATCTGTCTCTCTCTCCATCTATGATCCCTATAAATAGAGGCGCCTCGGCGCAGTAGCCTCAGTCTCTCCGCGGCCTTCCACCCGTTCGCGTGTTAATAATCGTGTGTTAAAAAGTGTGTAAATAATTGTGTTTATAACTGTGTGAAGAAGCTCTGCACTCGAAAGGACTTAATCATCGATGAATTCCGACAAAGTCTGCGTCAGACGATGAAAGGTGTCCTCAACAGCGGGTAAGTCCAAACCAAAGCTATAATCCTATATCCTATATATAATGCTGATAGCTCTGATCAGTAAGCGCAAACAAATTTATGTTTTTATATAAAGCTAACAATTGGTTATTATAGCCACTTATTAATTAAGAACATTAGGTGATGTGGGCTAGCGCTCGACTGGGTGGTTACTGATTTAGGTATTGAACTTATGAACTACATTTTGTATAAGATTGGTTTTGTGGAGGAATGGTTGTGTTTGAGTTTGATGTTGGGTTGGCTAGGAGGTGAATTGGGTTGTTGTGAGACATGTACTGGGAAGTGTCCAAGACAGGCGCAGCCGCCAGAACGCCAGCCAATATCTAAGGGACAATTATTATTCTAAAAAGAAATCATCAAAAGAAGACGTGTCTGTTGTTTCAAACATTTGCTTTACATTCGAAAAATAAGTAAAGGTTTTTTCGCACCGTCTGGTAACGCCATGTCCTAAGCGTTTTGTGATCGATTTGTGTGACCAGCTGCCGTTGCACAATGGTTATCGATGTATAGAATTTTGAAAAACAGATATAGTGACATCGATATTTTCCCATCCCTATTGTTTTGTTTGTTACTTAAAAAAGTGAACTTTTAATTAAACTCTTCCTAAATTTGTACCAAATCCACTGTAAAATGATATCCCTACCCGACACAGACAGTGAGGATGAGCTGCCACCCGGCTGGGAGGAGAGGGCGACCGACGACGGCACCGTCTGCTATGTGAAGTAAGCAAAGGTCAAGTGGAGCAATAAAAACAGCCATTAATAACTTTAATTTCCCATTAGCCAACAAAATAAAACGTCGCAGTGGACGCATCCGCGAACAGGTCGCTCCAAACGCATCACCGGCGAGCTGCCCTTAGGCTGGGAGAAGTACTTTGACGAGCAGGCTAAGCGGTTCATGTTCCTTAACAAGGAGACGCAGCAGCGGACGAATGTGGATCCCCGCTTGGCCTTTGCCGTGGAGGAGCCAACGCAGAATGTGGCCCAGGTGCGGCAGCGCTTTGATTCCTGCTCCACCGCCCTGCAGGTGTTACACGGCAAAGATCTGCACGGCCGCACGGCTCTCATCACGGGTGCCAACTGTGGCATTGGCTTCGAAACTGCTCGCTCACTGGCCCAACACGGCTGTGAGATTATATTCGCCTGCCGAAACAGAAGCTCTGCAGAGGCTGCCATCGAACGGATTGCCCAGGAGCGACCGGCAGCCCGTGCCCGCTGTCGTTTCGCAGCCCTGGACTTGAGCTCCCTGCGCTCCGTTCAGCAATTCGTTGGGGAAATCAAGCAGAGCGTAAAGTAAGCCTTTAACTATCTACATATGAGTATTGGAAATAATAATGAAACCTCTTATCTATAGACACATTGATTATCTAATACTGAATGCCGGCGTCTTTGCACTGCCCTACACAAAGACCGTTGATGGTCTGGAAACCACATTCCAGGTCTCGCACCTGTCCCATTTCTACCTCACATTGCAACTGGAGACGCTGTTTGATTATAAAACACGAATTGTGGTTCTGTCATCCGAATCGCACAGGTAAATTAGAATTTCAGTATTTAAGCACGTAAATAAGTGGTGTGGAATGATGGGAGTAGAGAGTGAGATATCTGGTTGATATTCTAAGCCAAGCTAATAAATCAATCACAAGGAATAACAGACAACAAAAACATTTCCCACATAAAAAACTTTGATACCTCAAAAATGTTACTGCAAAATTCATTTTTGAATGATCTCTCACTGAATACATCTGTGAGCTCTTCTTCTGGTATAATTTAAATATATAAAATTGTATGATAATATGTTCTTATTAAGAACAATCCCAACATTTAAATTATTTATACAAATGACATAATACTTTTATACATAAAACAGATCCACTTATTATTGCCTGCACTGTAAATCTCGTTTCAAGTTCCAAACTTTTATTTTTTGCCGGCAAGAAAGTGCCATTAATTCAACCGGTATTTACAGTATATAATGATTAGAGTTTTGCAAATACGCAATAATTAATTGATGATAAACATATCTTGCTTTTTATATTTAAACTAATAAGAAGTATGTATAAATAGGTGCGATAAGCTACTTTGAACAAGCTCTGAATACTATCAAAGGCGCAAAGTGCAATTTATTCATGAATTGGGTCAAATCTCTTAACCATTACTAATTTGTTTGTGCAAGACGTGAAATAGAATTTATTAATACATTAATTAAATTAAATTATTTTTATTATATTAATTGCTTGAAATTCTTTGTTTTCTCATAGACGTAAAATCAAAATGTTTTCATACTCTTTAAAGAAAATAAGAAATAGGGGATATCTCCTAGTCGCCATCTTTTATTAGAAATTCATTCATGGCATTCCAAGATGTCGTACTTTTTATTTGTTTTCGAGTTGATTGCACTTTTCTGCCTCCACATTGTGGACTTTGGACTGACCGGTTTCTATTCGCGCTTTGGGGCCAAACTATTAATGCCGCAGCCAGAAATAACTATGCATGTTTCGCCCAGCTATGCCGGCTTGTGGCTGTCTTCAAAAATTTGTTGTGTTTGCTGTACATCTCGTGCGGTTTTGTTTACAATTCATGTGTTTTTTCTTTTTTCAAGGCAAAGCGTAGTTGAACTCAGCTTGGAAAATCTTTTTTTTACCAGCCTGGGACGGTTTCATTTACATTTAGTGCTGCGCACTCGTAAACAAAGGCCACAACAAAAAATGAAAACAATTATGACGCTGACACAGCTGTGATTGTATTATCAAAGCCGAAACCCCTTCTCACATTCCCTCTAGGCCCTCGAACTTTATGCCTTCCCCACTGATTTGTACATAAAAACAATCAGCCTCACGTGCAGATGTAACCACAGTGAGCTGAAAAACGTGTAAAAGGAGTGCTTTGAAAAATATTAACGTAAAATTTATGTGTATTTAAAGTAAAGTTTATTTAGAGATCATAATATTTTTATATGGAATTTTTGGAAAATTATAAAGAAATAATTTTGTCATATTTATTGGAAAAGTGTGTGGTTTTGGCTTTCCATTCAAATTGGTCTAGAGTTGAAATCATTTAAAAGCATGCTATAAAATACCCCATATAAAACATAACGTGCAATTCTTATTGATCCTCAAATATTTAATATCCTACCTCTTATTAATTTATTTAAAATCCCAAAATAAGTGTAATAAGTGATCCAGCCCCATACTTTCATTATTAAATTAAGAGACAAAGGCCCCAGAATGCCTGATGCTGGCAAAAATAGCCTCCTCAATTGCGGTAATCTCTGCTAACTCGCTTAATTAGATTGATTAATTTGGGGGAACGACAACGACTGACCCACTGTGCGAACTGTCGGAGATAAATCATCTGGCAAACTGGTCGCGTGAAGCGGCGGAAGAAGCATGAAGCCAAATTGAACGAAAATGGATTTTATGTAGTTGCTTTCAGAGGTGGTTTTCGTATCTGCTGCGTTCGTTTTTTCCAGCACGTACAACTTTTTCGGCTTCACAGAGCGAGTACATACACAGATACATATCTCGCTTAGCCTGGCGAACGTGCCACAAAAAGTCGCGTGCGCCACTCGGCGGAGTACTCGCAGATAGTCATGTATGCCACCAAACACAGTTCGTTCCAGTTCAAGATATTGTATCTGTGATGATGAATTGCGCTCGGCTCCTATTGGGGTCAGAAGCGTAGCAATCGGCCTTAGGTGCTAACTGATAATCACTTTCGAAGGGTAAATAAACAGATTTGCAGCTTTGTGCAATTCAAATGATTTTATTTATTCCCACCAGCCTAAGAAATTTGTAATTTACTCAAATTTATTCTTTGCAAAGCACTGAAGAAAAGAGTTTTGTACAAATTGGGCGTTTATCAAGTTATTCAGATATAAATATTTAATATTATTCCAATGTCTAGGCATTAATATTTGTTAGAATTATAAATTGATTAAGTCTTAGGGTTTTATAGTAGAAACTATTTGCAACTTTAACTATTTTGAGTTCTAGTTAAGGCATTTAGAAGATTCAATTTATTTTGTAGGGATTTCTGAAGCTAATTTCCATTTGTTTTTAATATTTTTAGTTTAATAATAATCAGAATAAATCTGGAATCTTTCTAATACCTATTTGAAATGATTTCTGAATGACAAGAATTTTTTATAGAAACCTACTTAAAATAAGAGAACAACTTTCTGCGTTTTTACTTCCCTGAACTGCATAAAAACCAGATACGTTCTTTGTGCCTTTATTATTTAAATATATGCAAGTATTTATTCAGACCAGATAACATGCAGCAAGTAGTACCTACCACAACATATGTAAGAGCCACGCCAACGCGACGGAGACGGGTTCCACTATTTATCATGGATGCCGAGTGCGGCACATACTTATAAATAAAACTGAATTTGCATACATTTTGCGACGTTATTTTTACATTGCCCCCAAGCCGAGCGCAGATAGACTCTCCATATACTCGAAATGAAAACAAATCCAAAGTCCAAAATGTGCGCGAGGTGCTGTAGAAACGCTGACATGTTGTGGCTCCTCCAAATCCTCGGGGAGTATGCGACCCGCGCATGCGCTACACGTGACCAAGTTTAAGAGGGGCTTCCCCTTGTTTGAAGCAGCTGGGGGGAGGCAAGTGTAGGGTCTAGCCGACAGAGTTCAGTACTCATTTCCGAGTGTCCTTGTTTATTGTCTGGCCTTTGTTTCGACTGCCAACCACTTGTTGTGCCCATTGTCCGCGTCGTCTTAGTCATAGTACTGCACTGATGCTATGTTTTTGTTCCTCTTGAATCTGGATCCCATTAATGAAGAGCGTTAAGCGCCGGCTATGCCAGCGCCAATGCCAATCAAGACTCGTTTTGCGATTGCCGACCGAGGCGGGGGCAAAGTCCAATGGGTTCACCCGGCTGGATGATGTGTGTATAAGGCAAAGAAGTGGGCCGGGGCGGGTCGGGTCGCTGACAAAGAAATGCGACGTACAATAATCACAGAACTCCACCTACACTATTTCCTTTTTTAGATTTGCCAATCTGCCCGTGGAGAATCTGGCGGTGCACCATCTGTCCCCGCCACCGGAGAAGTATTGGAGCATGATGGCTTACAACAATGCCAAACTGTGCAATGTCCTGTTCGCCCAGGAACTGGCCCAGGTGAGAGATGGGACACATTCTGGTCTAAAATCAGATGGATTTACTTGGTACTCTCTTATTCCCAGCGCTGGAAGCAGCGAGGTATCTCTGTGTTTAGCGTACATCCCGGCAATATGGTATCCACAGATATCTCACGCAACTATTGGTTTTACCGCCTGCTGTTCGCCATAGTGCGACCCTTTACCAAGTCCCTGGTGTGTATTTCTTGCTCCCCCTTGGGCACGACTTCATAATTTATTTGCCCTCTTTTGCTACTTCAATAGCAACAAGCGGCCGCCACGAGCATTTACTGCGCCACAGCCAACGAGCTGACGGGCCTTTCCGGACTGTACTTCAACAATTGTTTCTTCTGTGAGCCCAGCAAGCTGTCCAGGAGCGCCACACTGCAACAGCAGCTGTGGCAAGTCAGCGAGCACTTGCTAACCGATCTTCTGGAGCAGTAGCAGGAGCAGCGTTAGCCCAAGTCGTAAGATTGGTTTATAATATTTATACATGACGCAATAAAGGTAGTTATAATAATAATGGATGTGTGTTAATCTGTTTAAATCAATATGTTTAAAGAGACAAAGTCCATCCGTAAAACAAACAAAAACTGGATCGATTTAAGTATATATTTTCAATTGTAAGTAATCCAGGCAAAGTAATGGGAAGACCAAGTATGCAAATCAACCAGATTTCTTGGCTGGAACGAGCTCAACCATAAGTTAATGTAAACACAAATGTCTGCTTAGCTTTAAAAATATTCTGTATTTCTTTTTAACACTATAAGTATACAATTTTGTTGCTTTTTCGCTTTCAAGTCTTAGTGGGTAGCATTTAAATAACAGCCTAAGTACTAGCTAAGGAACTCTTTGGGGGACTAGAAGTCGGAGACGCGGCCCTTGCGCTCCCAGTCGCCGTAACGCGTTGGCTCTGGTCCGGACGGTCCGCCAATCTCGCCCGTGTACGGATTCGTCTGGTTGGGCCACGGCTTAAGGGGCTCCTTCTCCTGATAGGGATGGCGCGAGAACTCGTCCAGTTTGCCCAGCGGCGTCTTGGCGCGCAGCTTCTTCTGGAAGGCCATCAGCTTCTGCGAGGGCGTCGTCTTGGGCTCCTTGATCTCCACCACCATGTCGTTGCCGCCCACGGAGGCTGCCCGCCAAGCACTGCTCGTGGACAGGAAGCTCACTGCTCGGAAAGGCGAAAATAGATCGTTAGCATCGCGCATAGGGTACACTCTACACACACACAAAAACACACACCTTGCTTGCCCATCTGGGGAAGGGCTCGCGCCGAATGCCTGGCCATGGATTGCATTTTGTTTTGATTTGTTGTGAGTATTCTGGTATTATGCAAGATGCCGGCAGGTCTTCTGGATTCCCACTTGTTGTTATCGTTTGATCACTGGCTTTGGTTTACTGCAACTCGAGAGTTATTATCACTCGCTTGAATGTGCACGTCTGAATTGAAATCTGAGGCTGCCTTTCGCTTTTATAGCCCGCGCCGCAGTTTTGTTTCTTTATTTATTTTTCCGCCCCCTCGAGAGTGAGCAGTGTGACCGTAGATGGGGGGTTATTTGGTATTATACTGCTGAGAAACAGCTGACGTGAAAGCTGCCAGGTAGCGCCAATTTGTTAAACTCTAGTTAACATTTATCAGGCGGCTAACTGCCAGTTAGACGTTCGAAAACCTAATTAAATTTACGTCAAAATTACCTGATTATATACAAATTTATTTGGACACTTTCTAGCTAAATCTTTTTAGTCGTTTTTAATTTTTAAGTTTACCAGTGTCATCCTGAACTTTAGTCCTAGAAATCTTTCACGTTTAGTGGGATTCAACTCATTAAGCATGTTTAAATTATTTTTAAAATAATTTTAAGGTACCTGCGGGTGGTTAACTTTGCTAAATAGATAAGCCGTGGCCAAAACCCCAGCCGATCCGGCAACTCCACTAAGTGGCGTCTCCACCATCCAGTAAATTCAAATAGGAGAATAGTACTTCCCCTCGTTGGCACATTTTCTTAATTATTTATTCTACCGCCCCTGATTTTATTAATATTTCCTTTACGAAACAATTCTGAATAATAGGAATTTTGATGTGTATGACAAAAAATGCATAATCAACTGATTAATACTTTGGTGTAGCCTGCAAATCTGTTAATAATTATTCCACATGAAAGCTATTTAAATTAATTATTATTATTAATTATTTATCTCTAAAATCAAACAAAACACTTTATCACACTCATATCAAATAATGGCTTTTAATTATAATTTTAAATAGGCTGTTGCACACGTACTATTATGGAGCCAATTAATTATAATTCGAAATATTTAATTAGAAATTCTTCGTAATGCCCAACAAGCAATCAATCTAAGATTCTTGTGTTCCTGATCGACTGAATTTTACCTTTGGATCAACAACTAAATGTCGCAATGACCGATAAGATCTTTTAATTGTGAAGGTACTTGAAATATAAGCCTCAATTTGATCTTGAAAATCAATCGGTAATAAGGGCTTCTGCTGTCCAAAACCTGACGTTTTCTTCGTACTGTCATATATTTTACACTGATTAGAGGCAGAAGTTGGTTACATGTAATCAACACTTCTCACCCTTCTACATTTTTCGAAGTGCATAGCAAGTAAGGCTGCCTTATGCCTTGCCTCCTTATCGCCCTGAGCCATCGCAAATTGGGAGCAGACGATTAGGAATTGGGGTCCTCATGTTATCATAACTTATCAACCCAAAACGAAGACCTCTTAGACCTCATGCCAAGGGAGAAAACCAACAAAAAAAGAGGAAATACTTTTGGATAATTATAAATCGCAGGTTAAAGTTTACGTTTTAGTACTTGTAAAGCACTTGATTTGGGAAGTTATGAGATAATGAGTCGTCGAATGATAACCCCAGAATATGGAGCTATTGAACCGGAGTGTTACACTTACACACTAAGCTATAAACTGAAGTTCACTGAAAGAAATTATCTGAGTATGATAGTCTTATTATTTATTTTAAATTACAGGCTTACCAATCGTAAACCGTAACACACTCCGATTAAAACCTTGTCTTTTAACCGCTTTTTCTTATAGTCGATCGTATAATTTGCTTTCATAATTTAAACGTTATCATTAATTTAAACAATATGTCAGGCATGCACCGAATTTTCGCATAAGCATTCTAAAAGTTGTTGCCAACGCAAAAATATTTATTAAAAATGACAAATTGGACAAAGAAGCGCTTTCTGTTCATGAAAGTTATATTATACGTTTTCCCTATCTTTTTTTCTTGATGTTGCTATTTTACCTGTACAGACTCCGATAACATTTTTCAGTGCATATATTAAGGCTTTTTTCAGGCTCAGTATCTCTTTATTCCGACATTTATGTTTATTTTTTTCTCTCTGTTCTATATAGCCGTCTTCTCGCTTCGAAAAATATATTTTCCTATCGACAGCTCAGTCGTTATCAAGACGGCATTCGAAGCGGTTCGATTGCAACTACCAGACCAAGAACTACGAGTAACTCCGTACCGGCGTTCACTGAACTAGTCAGGATCGAAAGTGAATTCAATATAAATAGTTAGCACAGATACTCGAGAAGCTTAAGAAGTGATTCTGCTGGAAGATTTACAGCTGGCTCTGCATTACCATTATCAGAGTTGCCCGATAACCTCCAACCTGAGTCGTGGACGTGGATTCGGATCAGAGCCAGATCAGGCAAAATAAGGAAGTGGGAGTGAGAATTCAGACGCCCAGCTGTACTCCTCAACGGAATCGCTCAGAAACAACGAGCAAAGACCCCCAAAAACCAAGTGAGTTTTCAAAGAGCCATTAAGACAGAAATAAAAGAAAATATAGCAGGTATTCGCAGAATATACCTTTTACCATAATATCGCAATACTACTTTCTCTATAAATGACGTCATTTAAATATCCGGATATGTAAAATAAAACCTGAAACTAAAAAAAAAAAACCTAAATGCAAAAAAGTAAGTTACTTTGTTGTATTCTATGAAAGTTAAATACCTTTGGCTCGTGTTAAATATGGTTTCTCTATTAAAAAGTTGTTTACAAATCAATAAATGCCAAAGAGGCCCGTATTTAACTGAAATCAGTCTGTTATTAAAATGCATATCCTGATTGGAAGAAATAAAGTATGAAACCTAATTTGCATGGTCAATCAAATGCAATCAGTAAATCTTGATTTTATCAAGTATTATTAACAGAACGTGGTTAATTACGGTACTTTATAACTAGACCAGTTTTTAGAAGATTATGTGAATTCTTAATTGAAAACACTTCTACACTACACTAAAACATAGACTCATTTAAATAGTTTGTGAATAAAATACAGTGAAATAAAAAGATATCAAAAATGCACACTATTATGTATGATACAAATAATAGATAATGTATAATGTTTATAACTATATAAGTTTAGTTTTAAATATGATTTAATTATATCCAAGAAAGACATAATTTAATGGTTTAAGATTTAATAAATTAAATTGTAAAATATTTTTAATATGTCAATCGTAAAAACGTATTGTAACGTATTCTATGAGTGAAAAATACGACTTTCTGTACTTAGATATTATATATTATTACTTATTACAATTTTGTAATTACCTAACGTCTTATTTCGTTTAATCCCACAGAATCCGCACTTTTATAGATCGCCACTATGATTGGAAAGAGTCGAATTCTACGCACAAGTGCCCTGGGAATACTCTTGGCTACCTGTAGCCTGACTGCAATCATATACATGGAAACGATTGAGCGCTGGACGCTCAAGTGGTTTATGGTGCTTAAGCCGGGAGCCTTTATCACCGATCTGTGGCAATCGCCGACGATGGATGTAACCGTGGACCTGTACATATTCAACTGGACAAACTCAGAGAGCGTAAGCGATCCGACTGTAAAGCCGAGATTCGAGGAGCTTGGCCCCTATCGCTTCACGGAGCGTCAGCAAAAGGTCAATGTCCAGTGGCATGATCACAACTCTACGGTGTCCTATATGCGTCGAAGTCGCTTCGATTTCGTTCCGGAACACAGCGCCGGACGCCCCTCGGATCCGATTGTGGCACCAAACCTGCTCATCGTGGGTATCTACCAAAAGATGCTATTGTGGAGTCCTATGCTGCGATCCCTTATGTCAATGGCCCTCAGCGTTTACGGCAAGGAGCACACAATGGTACGACGCGCTGGCGACTGGTTGTTCGACGGATTCGACACTCCACTGTTCAAGATGAGCAAGCTGGTGCCACCAAGCCTAGTGCCGGAGGTGGAATTTCCCTACGAGAAGATCGGCTACGGTTATCCAGTAAGTACAAGTCTTACAGAAAACAATGACATAATATTGTAAATCGATATTGTGTCTGAAAATAAAATTTTGATAATTGGAATGAAAATTTCTAGTGATTAATTGATAACTAATTGCAGCGCAATGGCAGCATGGAGATTTACGGCCACCACAATGTCTACACTGGACGAGATGACTTCCGAAAGCTGGGCCAAATAGCTCGATGGCGCTACAACAACTTCACGGAAGCCAGTCCTCGTTGCCTGCTAAAGGGCAGCACCGGGGAGTTCCACCCAATTCCGCTAGTTAAGGACAGACCCATCTCCTATTTCCTGCCAGACCTGTGTCGCGAACTGAAAGTGGATTACTACGGCACCACAGTCTTCCAGGGCGTGGAGGCATACGTCTACAAGGGAAGTGCCCGTAATTTTGCGAATGGTGAGAGGCATCATAGTTTCATTTGCATCTTTAAACTGATCCTTAATTTCTTCACCATTTTCAGGTACGGACAATCCGGAAAATAGATGCTACTGCCTGGAAAACTGCCAAGAGGTGAGATCTGGTCTCCTAAATATATCGTCCTGCTGGTACGGAGCGCCCGTCTTCGCCTCCTATCCGCATTTCTTCAAAGCCGATCCCTACTACGGGGAGCAGGTGGAGGGCATGAAGCCCGATAAAGATCGCCACGAGATGGTCGTTACGTTAGAGCCCAAGACGGGCATGGTGCTTGAGATCAAGGGTCGCCTTATGATCAGCCTACTAGTGGAACCCAAACACATATCGTGAGTTCATATACCAATATCGAGTTTTTATCCTTAATAATCATATATTTAAAAATTCTTAGGGTCTACCGAAACGCGCGAAAGACTTTCTTCCCACTGATTTGGGCGGACTACAATGTTAAAGTCACGAATGATCTCCTATTCTATTTGAAGCTTATGCCGATCATCGAGACGCTCGGCAAGATCTTCAGCATCTTGGGAGTTATTCTGGGCGTGCTGATGGTGTTCTGGTATCCACACCAGCTGTTCTGGCAGAAGCGTCTGATGCACAAAATCGAGATCAACGCTTTGGAGACTAACAGGATCTCTGTTGATCCAACGAAGAGCAATGGAGTGGAGGATTCGCCACTGCTAAATGGAAGGCAATATGTTGGGTCCAAGGAGGGGACGGGTTGTGCCCACTGAGGGCTCTGGGTTAGGGTTAAGTCAAGTCGTAGGGTTAAGTTCGCAGGGTTTTATCTTGCCTAGTCTGTACAGTCTAAATGACGGTTACTCAGTGTCTGGCGTAAAAAAAATACAAAATAAACATATTAACTGGCGTTTAAACAGTTATTGCTAACCTTTGACAACTAATTTCTAAAAATATTTCGGCGAATAATATTCAAAGCAGAACATTGGGAAATTAACCATGGTGTAAGTCAGTAACAGTTAAGAAGGTAACTTACAGTGAATTTGTCAAAGAAATATTAAAATTAAATTAAGAAACTGGCCCTATTCCAATAAAAGGTAAATGGTGTTTATAAATTCGGTGCCTTGGAAAGCTGCCTTTAAAAATGACTCTCGTTGAACTAGTGTAGCCGGGATCGTATGTTGCTCTGAATCACTTAGTCAAATAAAAGTCCAAGGGAGAAAAATCACACGCCCATAACTGATAAATAATTGTGTGGAAATAATATGAATCGCATTATATTAGCATTGAACTGCATTCGCCTCTGCTGAGCCGTTTCAGACCCGATTCAAGAAAATGTTTACCCTACAAGAGAGGCAACCGGTTTGGAGCAAAGAGAGCCAAAGAGCGGGAGAGAGCGCGTGAGAGCAATTATGCTCATTATACCCTGCAACCGGTGCGGTACATGAGTTTATTTTATTAGCTTACAAAAATGCCAATTTATTTTGATCGATAATTTGAATTATTAAACAAGTGTAACTAATTTAGTTTTGTATAACTTGTGTATTATGTAATTTATGATGATTAAGTTACTTACATTTTTCTCTAAAAATTCTATCGTTTTATTCTTGTTTCCCCATAATAATATTTTAGTGATGGCACACACTGCAGTTTTTTTTCGAAACACACTATCTGGTAACATTGGCCACACTGACACACGAAGTAGCGCAAAAGGGTATCCGACTGTCACCACTGCCGACGCATATCGGCTCTTAATGAAGAATAAATAATTGCCGCTGGCGGACGACTTTTGAACAATACTTAACTTTAGTCGCAGAGCAGGCGGCGCCGCACAGACACGTTCGTTTTCGTACGAGCGCGCTATTTCAAGATCAAGAGCCGACTTAACGGTGCGTTGTCGCGTCCCCGCGAAACAGTGCGAGTGGGAGCGAGACGGCGAATATCAAGCAATTGAACGCGCGGCTGAAACAACAACAACGAAGACGACGCAAAAACGAAACGTTTTTAGACATTGGCGTCGTTTTCGCGCAATATTTACACCGCCGCTGCAATTAAAGCTGATATCAATTGAAAGATATTTCGAGGGAAACTAGAAACGCTTCGCACGCCGGAGGAAAGTGAATCAAAACACGCGCGACGTCAGTAATGGTGTTCGAAAAGCAAACAAGATTCATAAACTGCAGGAAAATGTAAGAAAACCATGAAAAAAGCAACAAAATTCCGAGCGAGTGACAGAGACGGAGAAGGGAGAGAGCGAGTACTGCAAGAAGAGAGCGCAAACTCGAGAGAGTTAAACGTGCCGCGTTTTTGTCTTTTCTTTATATTTTTACTGCTCTCTGCTTCCTCGTCAGATAAGTTTTTAAACAAATATCACCAGCCACAGCCATAACAGTTCTTACTTAATTTTTTAGTGGAGTTAACCTAGCGACACGCATTCCAGAGCAGTGACGCATGGTGATGAAATTGCAGAATTTGCATGAGATTACATTCTGTACATCATACATACATAAAATTGTACATACTCCCGCATGTATGAATTATGGTCGTATGTATGAATGTGTGTGTATTTTTGTTGGCACATTGCACTGTGCGGCGGCGGTTTTATTTTTAGGCCAAAAGAGCAAATAGAGCAGACTCATACACAAAACACACTGTCAACAGGTTGCGGAAGTGGCGAGTTTCAAGGATATTTGCAGTGCTATTATTTCACGTTCAATAGAGAATAGAGGGTCCGAAATTTGCGTGATTAGTGTTTGAACAAATGATTTGGCGCTATGTGGAGTTCATAATCTGATGAGGGGAATAATCAGAGCGCACGAGCGGGCGGTTGGGGGAGGGTGTGGCTGACAGATAACACAAAACCAGAAAAAAAGCACCACAAAAACTGGGGGCAAGCGACGGCAAAAACGGGTTTTTCTCTTAACCTCGCTACGAGTGTGCATTAATAACAAAATAAATCATCGACCGTCGCCTATGTACATCATACGTGTGTGTTTGTGCATTCGAATTATCGCCAATAATGACAATAATAATAATGGCCGTAACTAAGGCCAAAATGCCACTCAGCCAGCGGTTGTCAAGCAGCTCTAAGAGGTGTAAACAGTGCCTACTACAACCACAAGTACAGTGTATACTTACAACCCACGCCCTGCGCATTACGCATTTATGGTTGTGCCAGGCCATGGAAAGGTGAACGTGTTTCTCCCAATTCAGTGCCCAGTCGCGAATCAAAACAAAAATAGTCATTATAATAAAAACAAAACAAAAGACCGAGCCAAGGAATGTGCCGCAGTGAATCACGGACTTTCCACATTGCCCAAGTTCGCGTTGAAAACATCGATAATATTGAAGTTCGGAGTCAGCACACGAAATGGTGGGAGTAACTCTTTTTTTCGTTTTGTTTTTTTGTTGGTATTCAGAACAGTGTTGGTGTTTAGTTAGTAAAAGCTGCTGAATTGGCAGTTCAACTTAAGTGGAAAAATTCCTTTCAAGTGCTCAAGTACTTCCTCTATATTTCATAATTGTGCGGAGTTCTTGCTTGTGCTATATTTCTGTTAACATTTATGGGGAATATTGGTAAATATTAAAAACAATTTTCCTTGCTTTTGTAGGAAATCATTAACCT
This sequence comes from Drosophila tsacasi, assembly GCA_018904565.1. Taxonomy (NCBI): domain Eukaryota; kingdom Metazoa; phylum Arthropoda; class Insecta; order Diptera; family Drosophilidae; genus Drosophila; species Drosophila tsacasi. The sequence continues at coordinate 14,787 of JAEIHY010011220.1, forward strand.
GACCTCAACTTCATTTGAAATGTTGACCTTTATGGCTAATAGCCCTACTTACCATCAAGATCTAGGTCTGTCGAAAAAAGCTGCACGGTTTGTGTTAACGGGGTCATGTAGGGTTCTCTTAGCATTTCTCCGAGAAAACACAACTCAACTTTCTGACTAATCAGCTTTCGTTTCATACTATATTTAGAAAAACCCCTAGTCTGCAATTAGATTTTGTGAATTGATAACTAATTCATGCTCTGTTGAAGCCTGACGTAATGGAACCCATCCAATATATTAAAACGCAGCCCTAAGGACAGGTTTCAAAATGTAAAGCAACCCCCAAAAGTACTATACGTTACTTTGTGTATTTTAAGCAATTAATTGTATTATATATGTGAGGTACAGTCAAACATTTGGTATGTTGAATTCATGTTGATAAATTGCTTTAAAGAGTGTCATTAAAGAGAGTTTGGATACTTGAATAAGAGGAGTTCTGGCAATGCATTTAGTGTCAAAGTTTCCACTTGTTCGGGGTGTAATTTATTCCCAGTCCCAATTTATCGGTAAATTCAAATACGAATCAGGATCATTTGGGATCTTTTTTATATGGCTTAATGACTTAATAAATACGAAGCTCGAAACAGCTGTTCCCACTTAATTCAGTCATTTAGCAAAAAGGTTTTTGAAAACATCAGCTAAATGCTAAAAAGACATTTTAATGTAAGTTAAGTTTTAAACATAAATATAACCCTTCATATATGGGTTTTATATATTTTCAAGCCCCACTGTATTTTCAAGCTATCTGTATGTTTATACGTTGAACATGCACTCATGACAGTTGTAGGTATTCACTAAATATGTATTTTTTGCGGTTTGACCAGTTTGAAGTGAAAACTTTATTACATTCAGACAGAAAATGTGTTTAATTACGACGCCAAGGGAACGCAGCTTAGACGATAGACGGCGCGTGATCGCACGGCTCTTTATCTCTCTCAACCGCTCTCTTCGTCTCTCACAGAGCCGGAATTCTCCGGGTATCTCCTGGAAATCGGGTGTCGAGCCTGCTGGCCCCGGAACGTGCGATAAGGCCTCGTCGTCCAGCGATAAGCCCAGCGAACACCACCACTATACTCTCTGCTCATACTGACTGTTCTCTCTCTCTCTTTTCGCCATTTAGACGCTAATAACGGGAACGTAGTCGCGCCGAGGGCTCCACTCAGTGCGACGCAAGAGATCGGCTGAGGAAGACGCCCCTATTCTATATAGAACATCATCATCATCGAACCGCCGGCACCAACATACCACCAACCCCAAACCCCATATAACCACCATCAAACACAGAGACTGCGAAGATGACATCACGAGTGCGTCATTGTGCCCGGCTGGGAATCGTCGTTCTGGGCATATTTAGCATTGCCATTGGGATTTATCTCTTCCGCAACTGGATCGAGATGTTTACACGCATGCGCGGCAAGGTGAGTGCATATTCCTCATGCTCTTCCCTTCATCTATGAGCACCTGCAATCTAACCGATCTTATCTTATCCGATTCGATTCCTCGAAACCTTTGAGTGAAGTTTGGCGAGCCGTCAAAAAACGCGGCCCCAAAGGTCAACTGGTCGGGGCTGTGGGCTCACTTGCCATTTGCATACAATTTGGCCGTCGGAAAGTCATTTCTTCAATTGATTAAAGGCAATTGATCGAAAAGTCAGCCGAAAATTGAGTGTGTGCAGGTGGCTCGCTCAATAAAAATCACCCCAAGCCGAAAGGCGATAAGATAGGACAACTAAGGCGAAGGAATATACATATATTCAAACCGAGAGAGGGAGAGTATCGTAAAGCTGTCGATAAGTTTGTAAAACAGTTTTACAAACTCACATTAGGAGTACCAATACCTTTGTACGTGCTTTTAATTAGCATGTTAATGCCATCATTGGGTTTATATGTTCTCTATATAATATATCCAGAGAGTGCTTAGTCACGGGAGTTAAAGCTCTTTATAGCAAAAATATTCATGAAATTCTCTCAGCTCTTATTTCCAGTACAATGAACTGAGAGAGCGAGGAACCTGGAAATATTTTATATATTTTTCATTCCACGAGACTTGCATATATTTGCCTTAAAAAGGTATAAAGTATAAATAGGGTATTAATTAGTAAAGGTTACCATTTCTTTAAAAGCTATTCAAATAACTCCTTTGGCATTCTTTTGTTGAACTTTTTGCTTTAACCAGTAAATAGTTTAAGTTATTAAGTATTCTGTAATTTCCAAGAATAAATTACGGTATCTTCTTATGAAGATACGTTAAATGATCGATTTCTGTTTCAAAAATAATCATCAATCATAAAATTATCAATTTTCCACATTTGTATGGCCAGGTGTTACTTGTTGAGTCATTTCGGTTGGGATTCCATTCTCTCTCGACTAATATTAGTTAGTGATTAATTGGAATTATCAAAAAGGGCACACCTGTCGTTGTGATTCACGGGGTCAATAATCCAAAAATTGAAATGCTTCCATTATGTTGTCTGCGAGGCGGAAATGCCATCGAAGAAGGCTCACGCTTAGGAGTTTGGGGTTTCGGGAAAATTGCAATGGGTGCTATCTTATCAGAAACCTGAAAAATAACCCATTTAGCGATAACAGTGTGTTCGATTAACCAACAATGCTCTTTACTCCCCATATATACATACTGATGAATATACCTATAAATATATAGAGTGAAACATTCATAAATGGCCTTAGCCACCCAGAGCTGGCATGTAACCACACCTGGGCCCTGACTATCTGAACACCTGTTCCCACTCTGATACCATATTCCAGACAGACATAATCTATTGGGATTTGTACTACGGCCTTCTGCCATCATTGATAGAACCTCAAAAAAAGAGCCCAGTTCGAATTCCCTTCCCTTATTATCAGTTTAGTCATTTCCTGTAGTCCAGTCGCTGTTCCAATTATAAAGATTGTATGGTTATGGACAAAACAAAAATGGTGGCCCAGTGTTCGAAATACCCGATCGACGATCGTTAAGTCTGCCATTTTGTGGCTTACAATGATTGATGGCTGATAGCACCTCACTCGCCGAAACCGTGTAATCGCCTAACCTAGCACCTGCTTTGCTACAAAGTAGCAAGGGAATTGCATTTCATTTGTTAAGAACGAACTTGTAGCAATAAAGGTTTTCCTTTAAAGGTTATTCTATTTATGTATATGTTTTAAAAACGCATTTCAAGGTATCGATCGATCACACGCACTTGACTTATTTTTGAAGCTAGAATATCTGATTAAGAAGAGTTCGAGGAATATTAAAAAGGCAGCAAAAATTGCTTTGGTAAAATACTTTTCGAACTATAGATTATTTTGCTAGGAACACAGTATCTAACTATTCAACGTTTGATATCCCAAAAACGATAGGAAAGCGAGTGACAGTTTATTTTTTTGTTCACTAAACACTCTTTTCTGAATCCGTTTATATATTAGTTACACACCTTTAGTTGTCTTTTTTAACTATCATCTTTTCGTTCGCTGCGTAAATATAAATATTTCATAATACTCGCATATAGTTTTCGCTAAAAAGAATAAATACATTTATTGCTCAAATAGACCATCAATTTTCAATGTGCACAAGCAAGCCCTCTGTAGCAATTATGGAACCTCCAGCGAGCCGCTGCCAATTGCACAGATCAGTATTGAACTTTGGTCGGTGTTTCCATATATACATCGTATATATTCAATAAAAAATTTGCACAACGAACTCACGATATTTAACTTAATTGCCAACCAGTTATCCTCAATTATAACAAACAAATTATGTAAATCGTAAATCATTGAATATTGATCATCGTCAATTATGAATCGATTCAAGCTTATCCCCAATGATATAAATTTCGCTCTAAATTATAGGAAATGGCCTTGAGTCCGACATCACGATCATACGAAGGCTGGAAAATCTCTCCCCTGCCGCTCAATTTCGATGTCTACATCTTCAACTGGACGAATCCGGAGGACTTTTATGTGGGCTCCGGCAAGAAGCCTCGCTTCGAGCAACTGGGCCCGTATCGCTTCAGGGAGAGTCCCGACAAGGTGGACATTGATTGGCACAACCAGAACGATTCCGTGTCATTTCACAAAAAGTCCTGGTTCTACTTTGACGCTGCCGGAAGCAATGGCAGTCTGTCGGATATCATAACGCAGGTCAACACTGTGACACATGTAAGTGCTCTTAAGACGAATTTCTACCCCTAAAACTATAATTAATACCAGTTGTTTTCACAGATTGCTGCCAAACGGGCTGCCGATAGCTGGGTGGGCCGAGCGGGTGTTAACTTCGCCATTAAAATGTATGGACAGCAGTTGACCGTCACAAGAACCGCCGAAGAATGGCTCTTCAAGGGCTACGAGCATCCATTTATCAAACTGGGCAAGTTCCTTCGCCCCGATGATGTGCCCTATGTCCGAATTGGCTTTCAGTATCCACGAAACGGCAGTACCAGCTTCGACGGCGACATTAATATGTTCACCGGGGCCGATGATATTGCCAAAATGGGTCAGATCCACACATGGAATAATATGACACACACGGGTGCCTTTGAGGGAACATGCGGTCAGGTGCGCGGCTCCATGGGTGAATTCTTTCCTCCGAATTTGAGCACCAACGATAGCGTCTATATGTACATGCCCAAGATGTGCCGGGCTGTTCCGCTGGACTACACGGAAACGGTGACTGTGCACGGCGTGACAGCCTACAAGTTCAGTGGCACCGAACATGCAGTGGACAACGGCACCCTCTACCCGGACTCGAGTTGCTACTGCGTCGGCGGCAAGTGCCCGCCCATCGGCGTGATCGACATTAGTCGCTGTTCGTTTAACGCGTCGGTCTACATGTCCTACCCTCACTTTTATAAGGCGGATCCCAGGTTCCTTGAAGATCTCGAGGGCCTGCATCCGGAACGCGAGAAGCATGAGTTCTTCATGACACTGGAGCCAAATGCCGGCGTTCCCATGGACGTGGGTGGCGGCTTTCAAGCCAACTACTACATCGAACCCGTAGCGGGAGTAAGGTGAGTGAACTGAACTTGTTACATCTTAATTATTAATATTAATTATGAATATCCTTTATTATTTTTACAGCTTATACGAAAATATTCCAAAGCTTATGGTTCCCATGTTATGGTGCGAGGAACGCGTTCGCGTCACTGAGGAAATCGCCGCCGACATTGCGCTGGTGCCTTTGATTGTCTTGTTGGGACAGATCGTAACTGGCATCCTGCTAGCCGGCGGTCTCATCTGCACCTGCTGGTATCCCACGCGGCAGGTGACGCACTTCTGTCACAGCGATCCCAAGGCCAAGGCCAGTGTTCTTAGGCCACTCACTGCCTTTGGCGTGAATCCAACAGCAGCCACGGCTCCGGTGGCACAGCTTTTCCGCACAAACACCAGTGCGTCCGGCAACGAGCGCGTAGGCGTTCGCCTGCTCGACTATAGGCGTGACTCCGGTCTGCGGGAGGAGGCGAGCGTTGGCGTCGCCGAGAGCTCGCAGAGGGAACGACTGATCAGCGCGGACTCGCCCGATGTGATAGTTAGATAATACATGAGCTGGCATAACGCATTTCTGGCGGTGCCCCCTACGATCATCTGCCTAAGACTCATTTATGTCGCCGTAGCCTAGTATAGCAGCCATTTTGCCTTAGCCACCCATGAGATCGAGCTAGATCCACAACACCTTAATCACCACATTGCCACTCACACACTCCCATCCGCCTTAGGAGTTCCCTCTGCAGACAGCGAGAGAGATTAATAAGATTATTTATTATTTAGTGCCAAAAAGAAGAGGATAAACAGACAGCAGAGAACCCCAGCAAAAGTCATTAACTATTTTAGTAGGCTTAAGCTTCTATCTGTACATAGAGTGAGTCGTTAAGTTTCCCATTTTCTACCTATCATCCATTTACCCAAAAATTGTTGAAGTTGAAACTGCGCATGCCCAAAGTATTTATATATTTTAACTATAATACGTAGATCGATATTTTAGTCTTATATAAGCCGAGATGAAGTGATAAAGCGGAACTTGCGGAAAACATTAAGAAGTGAGCTGTTTTGCCTGCTTGCTCATTCTTAGATAGGCCTTTCTAAATTTCACCTGCAAAGATTACACATATCCTATGTACATATATCGATCAATGTAAGCTAGATCATAGTAGAGCACAGCTGTGAACCCCCGGACAATGTTCCGAAAATTCCTTAAGATAAATTTGAATTTAAAGAAGAGAATAAAAACCAAATTAAATGAACTATTTATCTACCTGTTTTTCCCTATATATAAGCTAAATGCCACCCTAATTCCAAACATATCATGAACATTTTGTTTAAACATGAAAATGAAGTCAACTTAAAGCTGTTGTGGTAAACATTTTGTTATTTAAATACACTAGAATCCTGTTATAGCGACTTTCAAGGGACCGACAATTTTACGTCGTTATAACCGGTAGACGCACGCATATAAACCTTTGTATGGGAACCAATTAAGCCATCGATTTTTTGCGCAATAACCGTACAAACGCTATAACCAGAGTCGTTATAACCGGATTCTACTGTATTCTATTATGGATACCACTTGACCATTTCCAAAAATTAAGAATTAATTTAAATTTTAAGAAGAGAATAAATATAAAAATTTTATCCCAGTTAACTTTTTATCAGAGATTTAAGATATTAAACAAATTATTTAGTATATATTTTTCTGTACCTTAACAACTCAATATTTCCCTTAAAAATCGAAACAATTTTATGAAATGTTATGTCCTTGGATATTGCTTAATTTCACGTGCAAGAATAAAAAGATCATTCACGAAAGTTTAGCTTTTATTACACACACTCACACTTTTCTGAAACAAATCATAAAAATTCCTTCGACAATTGTACTCTTTAGTTAATAACCTATCAAAAACGATTAGAGCCGCCGCTGCAGCCAGCTGGACACGGCCCAGAAGCAGAGGCTTATGAAGCCGAAGCTAAAGAGGGACTTCAAGGTGCTGGCTCCGTTGCCGGGATTCCCCAGATCCAGCTGCGAGGCCAAATCCTCCGGCACGTCCAGGTAGACTCGTTCCACACCAAAGCCGAATATCAGCTTTCGCAGCTTGGTCACGTCCACGTAGTCGCCAGCGGATGACCAAATGGTCAGGCTGCTCTCATTGGTTTCGTTGACGGCGGCCACCAGTCGGTGTAGTTGCTCCTCGCTATTCGCCGCTATGCCGGCACGTACCGGAAATGTGATGCTTTGACCGGTGGAAAGCACATTGTTGGCGCTCAATGTTTCCAGCATGCTTTCGCACTGCGCCTCTGTGTACTCGCCCTCCCGGAAGTCGGCGCCCCAATTGGTCGTCCAGCCGATGGAGAGAACAGCCTGCTTATAGCGCATGCAACCGGCAAAGAATCGATCCGGATCGACGGGCACGGTTTTGTTTTGCTCCACGGGACCACTCAGGATGTCGGCGTTTATCCAAATGGGGTAAGTCATCTGTAACGAATGGTTTAGGAATATTTATGTTGGGAAAAGGTAGCATCAATCAACTCACATTGGGAACATTCTCGTCCAGGATATCGAGGGACCCTTCGAACACCTCGATGGACTTGAAGTCCAGCTTGACGCCCTTCTCCTGGCCCTCATGATCCCGGTTAAAATCCATAATCTGTTTGAGAAACTCCGCCAACGTAAGATCGGAGATAACGGCCGGCGGATGGGCCATAACGGGCATGTCCTCGCCCTCGCCATTCAGCTTGCCGAGAACTATGTCCGCCTCAATGAAGTCAATGTCACCTTTTGGAAGGAAGAGTGAGATTCATCAGATTTGTGGTGGCTCCACGAGGTAGTTCAATTACCTGTTAGGGCCTCGTCCAGCAGCTGCTGGCTGTTGACCGCGTGGGCCCATGTAATGGCAGTCAGGTTGGTGCCCCAGGCGCGCATTATGTTCCGGTCCTGAAGCAATATGTTCACGATGGCCGGCGTTCCGTGCTCCTCCTCCACCACCCCGTACTGATAGTAGTTGCTGGCGTTCAAAGCAGCGCCATTGATTTGGGCCACGAGCACTGCGAGTGGGCGCGAATATGGCGTTAATATTCCATAATTGAACAATGGGACGCACAGAGGGCACATAATATGATAGATAGATAAGCTCCAATGGCTTCCTTCTTACCTTTTTTATTTACTTGTTGTATATAATACGAATCGCACACACAGACAGAGACAAGACCAGGCAATATCAATTTGTTTACTTATTTTTTAGCATTTAACGAGTGTTGATATGTGTGAATGAGTGGGTATTGTTATTTAAATTGGATGCACTTCCACTTTCACCGAATGCTGCAAATGAACTGCAATAACAATAATCTAGCAGAGAATGCAACGCAAAGCGCAGACGCCAAGAGACGAAAGGAAATGAGAGGAAAGCGAATGAAAGACGGATGCAATGTGGCGCGCGTAGAGTAGGGAATTCAAACTGCTGATTGCTGATACGTTACCGAGCAGAAGGAGTACTGATGTCCATATAGCGGACTTTGGTGAAACACCGATCAAACCACGCTTGGCGCCTACGAGCAACATCTTAGAGCACAGGCTAGTCAAGAACTAAGTGCAGGATAAGAACAAGAGTTTAGTTGGGTTTTCTGTTGCTTATCGCTAACTGATTTGCTGATTTGATTAAACTTTGATTAAGGCTTGTAAATTGGTCTTGATAATTATTCACTGCAAAAACATATATTTTTGGGTACATTGAATTGGGTACAAATGAAAGGAGCGTATTTTCCGTCGGTCTGAGGGAAATATGCAATTTATATCTTAACCGGGAATAAAGATACAATAATTACACATTTACATTATTACATATTTAATGATACGGTATAAATATACAAATATCACGTTATTTTATTTGAAATATGCTCCCACTTGTGTAACGACGAATACAGTATCTTAAATATTCCATTTTTGCTTCGTCCTGTATGTTTTTTTATTCACATCTATGTTATCACCTTTTAATATTTAAATTTACAATTTTGTTGTTCTCATTTAAAATATAAAAAAATTGAAAACGTGACTATCGCCAACAAAATATCGATATCCTCTCTAAAATATCGATATGGCGTCGGATCGGTGGATATCGTTGCTCTCCCATCTCATTCACTCCGCTCGCTTCACCACCGTTGTTGCTTGGGTAATTTTTTTTTTTTTTTTTGTCTTAATAATTGTTAAACATTTAAGTGATTTAAAGTATTAACAATGACTTGAGACCAAACATAAACATAAACCAATTTTTTTTTTTTTTTGCACGTGAAAATTAGTTTTAAGCCTCAGCATCAGCGGTAAAGTGAAACACGATGAGCGCCTTGTGAAAAGTCAATTTCTTGTGAAAACGAAGAGAATCAACGCGAAAATCTAGAATGTGCTGCTGAAGTCTCAACTAGAAGGATCATCGGTCACTTGCGGGAACCAGCTAGGAAACAGGAGAAGCATCTGCACTGCTGCGTCGTCTGAGGCCAGGTGCCTGGGCCAGCGGAGTCTCCGCCCTTTTCTGGGTGGTAAACAAACACCCGGCATTGGTACAGTCTCCGACATAAATATATAATAAACATGTCGTCGGCGCTGTCCGTCTACCTGAAGGTGACGCGGATATCTCTGCGATCCGCTTCGAACCTCTCCAAGCGGCGCGTGGACGAGCTGAACTCTGGAATCGGAGAGCTGCGTCGGCTGCTTTCCTGCGTTGTGTGCTGCCAGCTGCTGATGGACCCGTACTCGCCCAAGGGAAAGCGCTGCCAGCACAACGTGTGCCGCCTGTGCTTGCGGGGCAAGAAACGCCTGTTTCCCAGCTGCCCGCAGTGCGAGGAGTGCTCCGACTTCAGAACCTACGAAGAGAACCGGGCCATGGCCCTGCAGTTGCTCTGCTACAAGACGCTATGCGCCCACCTGCTGCAATCCTCGCTGTACGCTCAGTTGGCGGGACTGCGTCCCCAGGTGGGAACTAGGGAGCTGGAGCTGCTACCGCGCATCAAGCTGCCGCCGAAGAGCACTCAAGAGTTCATTCGCGAGGGCTCCAACTACGACGACATGCGTGATACCTTCCTGCCGCAGCCGGACCTGCCGTTCCTCAAGGGCCTGCCCTCCTCGTTGCCCGCAGAGACGCCGCCCACGACAGCGGCGACCACGCCCGAGATACCATACGAACAGCACCTGCCCGAGCACATTCAGCAGCTGTCCGTGAGCGACATAGAGCTGGAGGCGGCGGCTACAGCCGAGCAAGGCCACTTCTCGCCGCTGCCCCTGCTGCCAACAGGTACACGCATGGGCCTGCAGGCACACTCGGCGCAGCTAATCATCACCAGCGGCACCACAGACACCACGGAATCCGGCTTTATGGAGCAGGCGTGGACCGGTCAAGTGGATATCTCCGAGGCCGTTTCGGTCTCCAGCTTTCCCAGCAACAACACAAACTTTGCCGTCTCCTACCTGATGCCAGCGGGAGCATCCACGCCGTTCGATGGCCAAGAGTTGCACATTGGTCAGGTGGTGCAAATCGGAGACTCTTCACAAACGGCTGTGCTCACGGCCATTGAGGAGCCTCTAAGGGAGCAGGAGGAGGAGGGGCAGGAAGAAACTCTGCAGTTGGCTGTGCTACAAGACATCGAGGAAACCGAGGAAAGGCTCTCCCAACTAAATGTTCTGGCCGTCGCAGAGGAGCCCGAAAGGTTGGGCGAGCTGTCTGTTACAGAGGAGCTAGAGGAGCCTGAGCAGTTAGCTCTGTTGTCCGCCACAGAGCAGCCCGAGGAGCTGGCTGTCTCGTTGGACAAAGAAAACCCCGAACAGTTGATTGTGGCATCCGTTGCAGAGGAGTCCGAGGAGTTGGCTGTGTTGTCCGATACGAAGCAGCTCAAGGAGTCAATGAGGAAGCAAAGCGGCAAAAGAAAACTAGACCAAATTGAGAAAGATATTGAACAGGAGGAGGAGCATGAGGCCAAAAAGCAAAAGGCTGTGGCAAAGGAAGCCGAAGAGGAGGAGCCACAAGATCAGGCGGCCAGCAACGAAGGCCCAGTTACACGCAAGAGGGCGCGCAGTCCCAAGATCCCAGCTCAGAAAGTCGAAGCAGAGAGCAAAAGGCGCAAAGAGGAGCCGGCAACGAAGCTACAGTCGGCGAAGAGTGCCTTCCGCCGGGTTCGTGGCAAGGACAACAACGAGAAGGAGAGGCCAGCAAAGTCTAAATGCCGATGCGGAATCGCCAAAACGGCCAATCCTCTCACAACCTGCCGCACCTCGCGCTGTCCTTGCTACAAGAATGGAAATAGTTGCACAGGCTGCAATTGCGTGAGCTGCAAAAATCCGCATAAGGTTGACTTCGTCGAGACTGATGATGACGAGGATGAGGAGGAACAGGACAGCGATCAGCAGAAGGCAAGGCATGCGCAAGCAGAGGGCGACAGAACCGACGCAGCTCCTAGTCTGGTGCCCCTTAGCGATCTTCAGCAGAGTCATCATCCGTTGGTGCTGGTTCAGAACGAGAACGGCGAGTATCAGGGTAAGTTTCTATACACATTACACACTATTTGTTCTTCATTAAACCATCACATCACCCTTTGCAGGCTACAACATGTTGCAGGGCGGAAAGCCCGTTGACCCAGAAACTCAAGGCTACAAACGCGTCCAAGTGCAAAACAAAGATGGCAAAGGCTCTACTCCTCAAGAGGTTTACCTTAAAGGAAGTTGTTCCTCAGGCTGCAGTTGCGTTAACTGCAAAAATCCGCATAAGGTCGACTTCGTGGAGACTAAGGAAAAGGATGAGGAGGAAGCGATAAAGAGAGATGAGCAGCAAAAGGACAGCAATCAGCAAAAGGCAACGCCTGCACCACCAGAGACCGAGAGTGCCGAGGCAGCTCCTGCAGGCAATGACGGCGTTATCCTGGTGCCCCTTAGCAATCTCCAGCAGTTGCATCATCCGTTGGTGCTGGTTCAGAACGAGAACGGCGAGTACCAGGGTAAGTTTACATACACATTACACACTATTTGTTCCTCACTAAACCCTCACATCACCCTTTGCAGGCTTCAACATCTTCCAGGGCAGCAAGCCCGTTGACCCGGAAACCCTTGGCTTCATACGCGTCCAGCTGCAAAACAACGATGGCAACGGCTCCATTCCTCAATATGCCTACATTATGCCACCGGCAACACCAGCGGCTGGTTCAGCCACAGCCCCAAGTCTGGCACCACCACCACCGCCTCCAGCACCGGAAAGAGAAGTGATTGAGCCGCCGCCAAAGAAGTTTAGGACTGGCTGTAGAACAAGGCGCGGAATGGCCAACTTCTCGGCCCTCGACACAGTGGACGAGCTGGTCAGTGGCGGATCCACAAGCAATTCTGCCGCTGGCGACAGGTTGTCGGCCACTGACAATGCCCATTCGCTGTTCGAGGAGATTATGTCGGGCTCGGATGATTTGTAAGCAAGGCGATTCCTGCATAGATGTTGTGTTTCCATAGCAAGTTTTTAGTTTCCCCTCTTTTTTTTTTTTTTTTGTATTTTTTTTTTTCTTTTGTATTTTCTTTTGTATTTGTTTATTTTGTGATGTCTGGAGAATACCCTTCAAGGGTCTTTATTATTTTTGACTTGTTATGTTTAAGGTTCAAACTTCATAGCTGGTCAATGCTTATTCTGGGTGTTATTCCCACTGATACTCTTATTTTACACGCAGAAAACACTGCAGATTTAAATTAGCTTAAAAAGCTGTCCAGCTTATGCTACAAAGTGTATAGCTTTTGAATTTGAAGCTTTGAATTTGATATTTCTCTTTTTTTAAAATCATTTTTTTCGATATATATCGATTTCTGCATTTTTTTTTTATTTCACTGTCCAACACAAATGCCCTACTAACTTTTGAGAATTTCTCGTGAAATGATGTCCCAAAACATCAACTTCTGCATCAATACTTTTGCCCCCAGGCATTCCGTTCGTTTTTTATCTCATTTTCCTGTTCCAAATTGGCTAAGTAATATATTTCTTTTTTAATTTTCCGATCGTTTCTATGAAAATGAGATAAAATGAACGGAATGTCTGGGGGCAAAAGTAATGATGCAGATGTTGACGTTTTGGGACCTAATTTCACGAGAAATTCTCAAAAGTTAGTAGGGCATCCAAAACTTGAAAAATGTTGTACAGTGTTATTTTATTTTTTTTTTTACATCGAATGTATTTATTTTCATCTATGTAATTCGTTTGTACTGTCAACCAACTCACAAATCAACTCCCAAATATCTTTTAGGGGCATTCTACATGAGGATTTCCCAGACTTTTTGTAAACACCAAACACCAATGTTTCCACGAAACGGAAATCTTAAGCAATTAGTCGAGTAGAATTAAGGAAAGTTACATACTGAATATGTAAAGCAATTTCTTCAGCTGCCGCAGGCGAAACTCTATTCTTAAGCTTAAATAAGGGCAAAGCAATAGTCATACCCTTTCTTTTTTTTCTTCTTTCTCGTTTAACGAACAACGAAATGTAAGGAAATGTGAATGCTTTGCTCAGAATGCGGTTACTGTGGGATAAATAGATAACCAGACGTCTCCTTTAGGCTAAGACAATTTTTTGAATAGGTTAAGAAACTTTTTTTGAGCATGAACATTTTTTTTGAGCACGTGAAGAACCTTTGATAAGGAAAACTAAAAAGAAAGCCATATATTAGAAAGATATAAATAAATAAAGGCATTGATATTCAAAATGTATTTCAAACTGTTTTTAATTAAAACTTTTAATGTTTTGGGTGTTTCTAGCATTAGGAATAATGAAATATCAGTCGAACTGAGCAGTCGCCAAAAAAATCTAATATACTCATATTTCTTGTATTTGTTAAGGGGGCATATACACTTAAAAAGCAAAAAAATATCACTTTTGGACATTTTTTGTAAGGAATCTATTTTAGTTATTGGATCGGGGGTTTTTTTTAAGTAAAAGCATACACTTTTACGTTTTTTTTTTTTAAGTTTTTTTTATTAAAAATTTAAAAAAGTAACGTAGGAATAAATTTGTTAATTAAGGTAAAAAAAAATGGAGGTTTCGGTACCAGATGCCGTTACGTCAAAATTCATCAGAAATGAAAAAACAAAAAAAAAAAGCATTTAAATAGATACTATAATCTAGTCTTTGTCATAGCCGATTTTAAAAATATCGATTTTT
>JAEIHY010011227.1:0-22429 GCA_018904565.1 Drosophila tsacasi
TGGTTCAAGAGTTATGATTTTAGTAACACCAAAGTATCTAAGGCGCCACTGTGCGTCGCCGCCGCCGCCTGGAATTGCGCAACTTTTGGCTCGATTCATTTACAAGCACATTATTTTCTTTGCCCGCTAAACAAACGAGTTTAATGTTCGCTATTTTGATTTGGTTTGCTTTCGTCGCGGCTCATGTTTTATTGGCGTTTATTTTCACACTTGCCATTGCATTCCTCGATTCCAGTCCTTTCTTTATTTTCTTTTTTTTATAGCTGCACTCTCAAGTGATGCAATCACCCCGAAACTTCATCTCTTTTTGCAATGTCATAAAAGTATAAAAAACTGATAATGGAAGGGCCTTTCCCACAGTGCGCGCGGTTGGAGCAGGTCCAACCGCAATCCGGGCCTGGTCACGTGCAATTGGAGCCAAGAGTTCAATAGCTTCGATGGGACTTTTTCAATTTGGATCTTAACATGCAGATCACGCCTCTGTTTTGGTTTCAGGCGCCAGCACCAGCTCCAGCTCTGGCATTGACCGAATAACCCGACGCGTCGTCGAGTGTTGTGAAAAGGAACAATGAATAGTTGGGCCAATTTTTATGGCCAATAAATATTCCTTTATTGTCTCGTAATTGATTCTCACCGTGTAAGTTGTTTGCTCATGGCATTATAATTTTGAAATTATGAAGTCTGGTTTTGAGTTCATTATTGACGAAGTTACACAGTGGCGCTAAAAGTTATTATACATGGCAGGTAAAATTGTTGTGAGGTAAAAAATGTAGGCTCTAGAGGCTGCTTCGAATATAGGTAAAATATTTGTATATTATGTATAATGTAGAAACTGTAATTTAAAACACGTATAATACCATGTAGATTTGTAATCTTAAACAAATGTTTTGATTTTTTAAGCATTTAAAAAGAAGTT
This sequence comes from Drosophila tsacasi, assembly GCA_018904565.1. Taxonomy (NCBI): domain Eukaryota; kingdom Metazoa; phylum Arthropoda; class Insecta; order Diptera; family Drosophilidae; genus Drosophila; species Drosophila tsacasi. The sequence continues at coordinate 917 of JAEIHY010011227.1, forward strand.
GCTATGGATAAAATTTTAAACGGAACAAATAATTTATACCTTTGCAGGGGATCCAATAGGAAACTGATTAAGTCAACAAAAAATTAATTTATTTCGAGGTATTGCTTTATTTTGTTCACCAATCTGTCGATTAAGTTTAAAAAATACCCCTTTTAAAATTTTAATAATGTAATAATTTCATTAATTTTCGTGCTAGTTTTAATATGAATCTTTAATTAGATTTGAATCTAATAACTTAATTTAACCTCGTTTAAAATTTTGAAAAAGTGAATAAATAAATTTTTTCGAAACGGATGGCTAAGTTTGATAAAAATTTTAGGGTCTGTAAAGACTTTTTCACTTCATTGCAAGCTCCTGGCCAAGATTATTATACCCTGAATGAGTATAATTAATATTTAACATTTTGAAATTTTGTTATTATTTTATGGCATCAATTGGAACAATTTGTTTAATACAAATGCTTAATGTAATGTTAAGGGTCACGTTTAAGTTCTACTTCAGAAATTCTAATTTTTTTTTCAATTTCAACCATTTACATTAATTAGAACAAGACTTTCAATATTTTTGTATGTAATCTTTATTTACTCGTAGCATGGATCTTTAAAGAAAGAGTTAAAGAGTTATAATAATACTACTCTACCACTATGTCCTAATGCTAAATGGTCTATGAAGGTGTTGGATGGGGAAGTGCGGAGTACACATGGAATATTTAGGCTAATTGAACAAGAGTTATGATAAAAAACTTCACACAACTTAGGCATAAACAAAGCGATAAACAATATCTTTACAAACACACCAATATCTCCCTAGGGAGATATCTATGATAAGCACATACATATAGTAGATTTGTACAACGAGAATTGCTATATAGTTATTTACAGGACATTAAAACTAGGTGCCAGATATTATTTAAGTGGCAGGAATTAACCTAGAAACACCCCTGTTAAGCTTTTCCAACTCAATCCAAGTCTGATCTCAAAATAAAAGTATTTTTTCCGATTTAACTTGGGTGGAAATGGAAGGGCGACCAGGTCCTAAGGGAGACTGAGGTCTAAAGTCTTTTCAATGCGGTGATTCCAATGAAGGCTTCAAGGTAGGGTGCAATGGGTGCGGAGTAGGGAGATCACATCAGGGAGCCTGTGTCCAAATGACCATAAGTTCGGTCGTCTGGACTTACGAGGTGGCCATCAGCTTTGCCGCCTGGATGACGTTGTGCTGATGATGATAGCCGGCCAGCTCGCTGGCTGCTCCGCCCGCCATGGCAGCCGAGGAGGCAGCTCCACCCAGTGCCCCAAAGGATCCGCCAAAGTAGCAGTTGTTTACGTAGTCATAGTTGGTGGCACTCGCCTCCGTCTTCACCCCGTAGGCGGCTGCAGCGGCGGCGGCATGCAGATGATGGTGCGCCGCCGCCGTTACATGATGTCCGTGGGATCCGCCCAGGTGATGGTGGTGCTGGTAGTGCGGCGAGGGAGTGCCATTGCTCAAGGCCGGCGTCTCGGCACTATGCGAGGTGTAAGCTGATGCACTGCCTCCGCCCGAGCTGCTGCCGGGCGTGTAGAGCTGCGCCCCGGTCGCTCCGTGGAGCTGCCGGGCACTCAGCTGGGACTGGCTGGAGGACGGGGTCATGCCGTGTCCGTGCTGCTGGTGCTGTGTCTGATGCTGTGTCGCCGCCTGTCCGTAGTGGGGAAAGCACTGCTGGTGTCCTCCCGCCTGCTGCTGCTGCTGGTGAACCGACTGTTGTTGCTGCTGCTGGTGCCCCGCCTGCTGCTGTTGGGCGTGGTGCTGACCAAGCAGGCTGGAGGCGCTGGAGCTGCTCTTCAGATCTGTGTGTAGCTTGCCGAGGCTGTGTCGCTCCAAACTTAGCGACGGTTTGAGATCTACGGAGGGAAGAAGGGTATTGATTAGTGCCTTGGTTCTCTAGACAAGGGGGATAAGGACCACTTACCGTGCTCTTCCTTGCACTCCTTGATGGTCTCCAGGGCGGAGCTTGAGCTCGAGCCCGTTCCAGCTCCAGACGCCGAGCCGCTGCCCGTCTTCTTGGGCTTCCGCTTGCGCGTCTGGATGCCATCTTTGCGCATGGCCAGTGGCCGGTTGACCCCGTGCAGCTTGTAGTACAGCCCGCAGGCATTGCACACCGGCTCGCCGTCGTTGTTCCGTCTCCAGAGGGTGGTGGTGCGGGTGCCGCAGTTGGTGCAACACAGGCCCAGCCTCCTAGTGGCAGTCTGAAGGAAGAGGTCGAAGATTAGCAACGGAAGCCAAAGCGGTTCGGGGGGATGTACTCACTGCACTCACCAGGCGCTTGCTGGGCTTGATCAGCGGCCGATTCATCCCGTTCATCTTGTGGTACAGTCCGCAGGCGTTGCACAGGTAGTGGCCGGTGCCATCCCGACGCCACAGGGGAGTGGAGATGGCGCCGCAGTTGACGCACTCCCGTCCCTCGCCGAACTGGAAGTCCATGGCGCTCTCGTAGGGAGAGGAGCGTTGGAAACCCGTGGGGTCATAGGCGCTCCGCCAGGTGCCCATCATCACGTTTTGCGTGTAGAACTGCGCCGGCAACTGGGCGTGCGCCGATCCAAAGGTGTCCGTCGTCCAGGCGTTCGGTGCCGCTGCTGCGCCACCAAAGTGGGCAGCGACATGGTTGTACTGACGGTTGGAGGGCACATACACCGGGGCGTTCACCGCCTGCTGGTGGTGGTAGCCGGACACTCCGACTCCGACCCCGGCGCTGGCCGCACTCCCGGCGGCGGCGAGATCCGTGTACGCCGCTACGGCGCTGCTGTGGTACATCTTTGCGGCGGCAGCAGCGGAGACAGAGGCCGAGGCGGAGGCTGAAGCGGAGGCAACCTGATGGTCACCGCTGAATTGGGGATAATCGCGCGTCGACAGCTGATCCGAGGTGGACTGGAAAGAGATGAGAAAATGGTTACCCATTGGTTTGATGTTATAATATATTAAAAGTAAAGAATTCTCCCTGTAACCATCTCCCATCTCTATGGAATCCCCTTGCCCCATTCCCATTTTCCTATCACTCCCTCGGTCGCTGCCATTGGATGCTCTGGCAGTTGGGCTACTCCCCTCATCTGGCAGCCATTTTCGTTTCACTTTAGGCTGCAGCTCCTTTCTTGCACCGTGGCCTCTCCCCAACCCCAGTATCTTCGGGATGAGAACCAGTTTTCCCAGGCTGCGCCCTTTTGGTCAACAGATCGACTTAATGGCGCTCTCTGCATCTCGAGCTGCTCGTGTATCTTTGCATCCGTGAGTCTGTGCATCTGTATCTCTCGGTCCACAGCCCACTTATCTGGTGCGTAGGCACTTGGATCTCTGCGAGGGGAACCGAACGAAGGCAGGAAAAGGAGGAGGAGGAGGAGGCGGAATCGTGACCATAAAGTGTCATTTGCGGGCACTTGGTACTCATACAGACATTATAAATTGGGGAAGTACGTGAATACGTTTGCAAGGAGAAGAGATAAAGTAAGCCGGTTCAAAAGGATGTTATAATTGAGAGGAATTTAATGGAAGCGATTAATTAGCGATTATTAGAGGTATCCTAAAAACTTTAAATCTTAAAAGCTTACGTTACTTTAAGCTATATTTGGTTATGGATACTGAAAGATATTCATTAGTTCTATGGGTTGTATGGGTAGCTATAACTAATTATAAACTATAACTAATTTTAAAATGTACAAAATTAATTCATTTGCCATCTTTTAATTAGCATCTTTCCCACTTTTTCATTTTCCATACTCTGCCTTGTCTTCAGTAAAACGTTTTCATTGTTCATTCAACATTTTTGCACCAAATGAGGGAAAAGTCTTCAAGTGGCTTTGATCGCTTCCCCCACATACACTCCACATATTTATTCCGATTCAATTTTTTATTCGTATTTCTCGAAAAGTTCAACAGCCAAAGAAGATAAAACAACAACAAAAATCTAAGCCCGACAGCGATCAACGAAATCTGTGCTTCACATCGGTTTCAATTAAGGCGCCAATTGCATATTTTTATTTATGCGGATATTTTTGAATATATTTTCAAATTGCCTTTACAGCTGAGCACAAAGTAAGAAAAGAAAAAAATGAGGGAAAACATTTGACGTCTTTATCTTATCCCACAAATTTAATGCGATGATGTATGAAATTTTTAATTTTTCTGCCTTCCCTCCCTTGGGGGAGCCTCGAGTAAATTTTATTTGTAACCAGATGGCCACTTAAGGGGCGGGGGATCGGGAATGGAAATGTTTCGCCAGTTTTATGAAATAAAAAGTTTTTAAATTGCAGTTTAGCGTAACCGAATGTAGCTAAGTTGTCGGATAAGAAATTGAGGCGAAATTATCGATCGGCAGATTAAAAGCCGCCGGCAATTCAAGCCTTATTAAATGAATGTCAACTAACATCACAGTTAAATAAATAATAACAATAAATAAGGATTGTTGCAATTCATTAATAAATTTTCATTATAGTAAATATTTATTTTCATGTTGTAATGATAAGTACTTCTACATTGGATCTAATTGAAAATAATTACATAGTTAAATTGATTGATATTTGAGATGTGTTTATATTAGTAGAGTTAAATTATGAATAAAGAAACGTATTTAAAATTGTGCAAGAAATAACATATATTTAAGAATGAGATAATTACTCAAACCAAAATATATTTTTGAAAGCAAGGCAGTTACTTTATTTGGTTAAGCAAAATTAAACTTAATAAATGATTAATAATTTGTAATGAAGCAAACTAACAAAAACTCTGAAAATAAAGTAATTTTTAATTAAATTTAAGTAAAACAACGCTAATTCAATATGGCACTGAATTATGAGATATTAAGCAGATTGATTGAGTGCAACGTGACGTATGAGCAATAATATTTAAGACTCAACACGCAGCTGTCAAAACAAATTAATTGCGAAAGGGGCAGGGTTAAAGGGGAAAGTGAAGATCATTGCAACAATTTCGGCTGCAATTCACCAAATTCCAGCGAGTCGGGCGAGCGAAAGGGACAGAAGGCCGGGCGGCGGACGAAACCCAAGAAATCAAAGGGCTGAGCTGACCACGCGTGCATAATGATGTCGCTCCCCTTAGAAGATCACTCGATCAAAGAGAGCGCAGAGCTGGATTTGGACTCGGAGTCCGAGTTGGAGTCGGAGGCAGAGAGCGAGATCAAAGGAGGCGGCGGCCACACGAAAAATTGTCAACAAGCTGCAGGAAAGGATGAGAGTAGCAGAGGGATCGGATCTGGTCAAGAGGGCGCTTTGGCGCTTATTAAAAAGCGATCAGCCAAAAAGGGACAAGCCGGCCGAGAAGAAGAGGTCCCCGAAGAAGGCGAAGAATCGAAATAAACAGCAATAAAAAATCAATTTCACATAAGTGGAGGGCAGAGGATAGCGATACCTGCATATACGTTAATAATTTGTCACCGCAAATGAAGGAACAAAAACAAACAGAGAAAACCACTTGAGCGGGAACGGCCGAGCAGGATGGAGTTGGAATACAGGGATCTGGCGGAGCAGGGGATAAGTGGTGGACGAGGATGAGCGGCGCTTTGAGTGTTTCTCTCTTCATTCCTTCCCCCCTTCCCTTGGCCTGGCGCTCCGCCGTCAAGTGGAGGATCCTGTTTTCCCTCGCTCCATCACTCCGCCGCCGTCGCTTCAGCGTCCTCTCCACTCGAGGCCACTTGACTCATTCATTCATTGATCTCCGCCTGGCCAAGCCGGGCTCTCTCCATGCGCTTTCTCTGGCAACGATTTTCCGCATGGATTTAGTTTTTCTTAATCCTAAGTCGGAACCATTTAAGTTTTGCCGCCTGTCAATTTAATAAGCTTTCAGTCGGGAAGAAAAATCCTTTTAATATAACTAATAGATGCCATGAGATTAAGGCTTAAATATCGAAGCTTAAGATGTGAAACTTGTTAATGGGATTAAGGATATCGGCGGGGAAATATAGAGATAAGATTATGCACTTGAAATTGCTATTCAACTTAGACAATAAAGTAAAAGAAGAAAAATAAAAACGAAATGCTTAGAAAATTGTTAAAGTCATGGAAAAGTTTTGCTGGTTTGTGATTATATCGAAAATTAATATATTAAATAAAAAAATATTTTCAGAAACTAGAAATTAAACATTTTCCCTTTAAAATATCTTAAGAGATTGTAAGTTCTGTTTTCTTTGAAACTCATAACAATTTTTATTTTAACAGGCCTAGAAGAACTCAATAATTAAATCGTAGAATTTCCACTATGACTTAAAATCTAGAATTCTAAAGCTGGTTGCTTTATCAAAAAGAAAAGAAGCTAAGCTTGTTTCGGCGACATATTTACAGGAAACGAGAACAATGAATCGAGATAAAAACGTGAGTTAAACTTACATCGCCATCACTCAGTAGGATGCCCATGATTTATGGCCAAATAATTCGCGATTTGCGTCTCGTTTTAGAATGATTAATGGACCACGCACGCAGTTCAGTTCAACTTGAGGTTGAAGCCAATTCCGATTCCGATTTGGATTCGGATCCGATCTGGATATATTATGAAGCTCGATTTCGCCGCTGCGGCAGTGGTTAATTGATATTGGCGGTGTCGTTGCCGGTGGGAAGAGTAAACAAATAAACGAGCGTATCACAAATGCATTCAGATTAATTGCAACAAATTCAGAAATGTTTTATTGCACGTTGGCACGAAGTTTGTTTATTATTTATATGGCATTTTATGGGCCTTGTTGTAAGACGTTTGATTAATGCGGCCTATAAAGCGATAAATTTCGTTTTAATCCATTTACGAGCACTCAAGCGATTCCGCGATGCCTCTGTTTTTCTGTTTTTCTGTTTTATTTTTTGTATTTATTATTTTGAGAGCGAGAGCCCAACGAACCGACTTCCTTGAGGCGAACAAACAAACTAAAAAACGCCTCAAAGTAAACAAAAACTTAATCCCAAATATCCAGATCCAGATCCAGTTCCCGGCAGCGACAGCGACTGAGGCGGCAACTGCGACGGCTGCAGAGGCACAGGCAGAAGTCGGCGACAACAACACAGAAAGTCAATTTCATCAATGGGCAGCCCGTCGTCTCGCCTCTCGCTTCCCCTCAAGCGCACCGCGCCTGCGGAAGCGAGATGCACTCACAGCTGACAGGTAAAAATTTGTAGGTGCATCTCAAGACCCGACGCCGGCAGCGACGTCGGCAGCGGCGCTGAGTCAAAAATTAGTCAATTTCATGTAAGTCTTGAGAAATGATCGCGGTACACACTTGAGCCGGGAAATCGAGGCAGGTCCGCACTTGAACGGTAGGCACTCAGCTACTCCACTCCACTAATCCGCTTTTCCAGACCCCGAACCCCTACCCGTACCCGTACCCCTACCCGTACCCCTACCCGTACCCGAATCCGAATCCGATCGCGATCCCCTGATCCCTTGACAAACAGAGTCCGAGGCGAGATATTGTGGGCACTGAGGGCCCTGCCCATTGTCAGCAGCTCATTAAATCGAGTCTGCGACGGGCGTGTGTCTGTTCCTGGCCAAGGATCGCAGGATCTCGACAGGCTCGATTAATTGATCGCTCATCCCGAGTGCGAGTGTGCGTGGGTCTGTGTTTATATAGTTCCTAAGGACGGGCGATTAATTCAAATGACTCAAATTGCAATTACGTGTCTAGGAGTATTACCCATAATCGAGATTTCCCTCCATAATAGGATTAATTCTTTTAATGGGGAATGAAAATAGGACCGATTAATTGCCTTTAATTTTGTTGTTGAATTGTTCTTTAAACTATGAAACATATATATTAGGAAACTATTAAAAAAAACTCACTTGTTTACCTCTTTCTTTGGTCACTAAATGAATGTTACATAATACATTTTGGCTATTGAATATCTTAGTGTACAGACCTAATTGCTTTTAAATTTATAGAAATTTGAAATATTTCTAATCCAAATTCCATAAGTTACCGTAAATAAACCAAAACAAATCTAATTTGAACCCTAGCTCGACCACAAATCACTCCCCGACCAACCAGAGAGACCCCGGGAGATGTCATTAATCAAGCAATTTGCCTTAGTTTCGGGCAATCTGGCGAAACAAGAAAAAGGTTCTGAATTCGCTCCATTAAAATGCAAAAGTCAGAGCTGGGAACAAAGGCAGGGCGACGAAAGTCACTCACAGAGCCACTCCAAGGTGAGGTACGAAAGATGTCAAAACAGAAACCGCAAGGAGGACGAGTTGAGGAGCTGGGACGGGGTAGACATGCGCATATTTCAATCCGTGCTGACACATCCTGCTGCGCTAATGGACCTTAATTTGTGAACAGCTTTATATATCATGCGGCAGACCGTTGATGTGATCATCCACACGATCTCCCGGCGACCCGGCGTTGAAGGCGGACCTGGCGATAAAGTTTTTATGGAGCTTATCGGGCGAATGCGCGGAATGGAATGGAACTGGCACGCGCTTTCCTGGAAATGGAAAAGCGGCCAGGAGAAAGGAAGAAGAAATGGTGCGCGGAGAGTGGAGTATAGTGCATATATAGTGGTATAGTGCAGGCCCATTGAGCCACTGATAACGTGCAGACAAATGATAATTGCCCTGGCTCCATTCTAATCCTGTCCCGGGCCCAAGGAACCCTTCCCGACGTCGGGGAAATGTCACCCGAATTTTCAAAGTGGCGTCACCGCGGCCAAACCCCTTTCCCCGGCTTTCTCCCACCCCGACCCCGAGCGGGAACCCCGATGAAGTCTTACTCGAGATACATTGCATCGCGATGATCACAGTTTCCATTGATCGTCATCGGCCGTCCCCCTCTGCTCTGATATGTGGTTCTCCCGCTCGGCAAAGATGAAAGCGATCTTTATTGGTTTTTGTAGTGATTTTAAGTGGATTTGTGGTTCGATTCTTAATGCCCAAGTGCGCCAGCCCAGCCCCAGAATCAGATTCAGACCCAGCCTTCGCTTCTCCGTCTCTCTTGGCTCTTGTGGCTGCGATGTCTCCGCGGTTATATCGTTTTTATTCAAATTTGTATGTTTATTTCTTTCTTTATGCGTAATTATGAGAATCTTCCAGCTGTCGTCCGCCAGACGAAGACATACTTGGCCCACGGCGGCCCTTGAGTGTTTTAGGCAGTTTGGGGCTTGTAATTATGGACTTTGGTTCATTTTTAATGTCGCAAACGCATCTAGCCGGGGAAGGGGAACGGTGATGGCAGCGGAAAGGGGTTCCTTGATGGCATTTATACAGCCGGGTTGGGAAAGGAAATGTGTGCTTCTTTATTGGAAGGTAAACGAAGATCTGCAGTAAAGACCACAATTTCTTAACATTTGAAGTTAGGGGATAATTTGACGTTTTTCCGTAATATTTTAAAAGTAATGTGCATTATTTTAGACCTAAAATAATACAGTCTTTAGTACTTTAAACTAATAAGCCTGATTGCAATGGCAAATGCGTTAAATAAGTGCCCTAAAAAACAATTGGCCTTTCGAATGGTTTGGGTTTTTCCCCGCGCTACAAAAGTCCCGATGTGCATGCCTTATCGCACTGCCATTAGGGGCTCTTTCCAGCGGCGACAACCGCGGCAATTACTCATCAAAGCTACTCCCCGAGCTCCACTTTCCAGTACCCACTTGCTACAGCCCGCACTCAATTCGAGGAGGCACTTGACATGGCAACCAAAACGCAATTGAAGTGCGACGGCTACTTACAAATTCCTCGGTGAAAATGCGGAGAACTGGCGAAGAACTCAATTTGAATGCGGATAGATAAGCGAGCAAGGCAAAGTACCCCGCTCCGATGATGATTGTTCCAATCGCTGATTTTGAGTGTGTGTCAGTCTATAAACATCGCCTCGCATAGAGGCGCACTGAAGGCACTGCTGCTTATCGGTCGCCTTCGGCGGGGAACTGATGGCGGAAATGGTGACTTATTGCAACTTTTTTGTTGCTGTTAAGCTGATAATATTCCATTTGTGTGTGCATTTTGTTTTATAATTAATTACTAGCCCGATATACGTATCTATGCTCGCCGAGCGCACTTTTATGCTGGCCGTTTTTCCTCGGGGCGTGTGAATAACGAAAGACTCAAGCGACGAACTCGATTCGGGTGTCCTTACGCCCGAGCATTGATGGCGTCTAAATTAAGCTCTGTTCGGGATATTTGATCTCTACCGATACCAGAAATGTGTCCCCCTACCTGCACACTGAACAAAATTACGCCCTCAAATATGTTTTAAGCACTATTTTAGTCTAATAGTGGTTAACTTCAAAATCTTGCTGTGGAACCTTACTTTAAGGTCAAAACACACATATGTACATCAAGATCATAGGGTTTCTTTAGTTTATAATAAATTAAATAAATAAGAATCTGGTAATCAAATTACTAGATAAATGCAAAACAAGTAGGATTATAGGATCTTGTCTTATAATTCTTTTTTAACTCCAAGCCCTTTTTATAATTACCCTGCTTTCCATCCTAATCGTCATTGAATCTATATTTTCTCTCGGTGCACACTCCCATTATCGTGGACTCGGTTCTTGCCTCTCTTCTCGCCGCTTTGCTAGTGGCAATGACAAGTTTTCGGCACGCGGGCAGACATATTCCGGGGGAATGTGCCTCGAATGCGCCGCGAATGTGTCTCGATGGTGCCCCCATCCGTCCGGCGGCCCCTGACCAAAGCTCTTAAGTGTCTTGGCGTCGGCGCGGCTTATGTCTTCTCTTCTCCCCCTTCCCTCTTGGTGACATTTACATTTGTGAGATCAGAGAGAAACAGAGAATCAGAGAGACACGCAGAGAAACAGAGGGAGAGAGGGATATGTATAGAGAGCCAGTGGAATTAATTGCTGTGGAAAAATCAAGATTTAATCGGCGCTCTTGACTGTGAAAAGATGTCGCCTAATTTTCCCCAGTCTCTAATTAATTAATTATGGCCACCTAAATGTCTGAGCTGGAAAATGGGCAACGGGCACTTTTCGAAAGTTTTTTTATTGGTCTTTGGCGCCGCCCGAGGCTCGAGACTGAACTTTAAGCCTGAGAAACAATGAGATAAGGTTCAACTGCACCCGGAATCGAAATCAGTTTTCCCTTCAACAGAACCGTACAGTTAACGAGTTATCGCTGGAGGCCAGCTTCCTCTAAGACCCAACGATAATTATACGAAGATTATACCTCCTCCGCGAAGGTTCCACATGGCCTCGTTTCGATAAGTCCGTTTTGATACTGATGTCGCCGCGAATAAGGCAACCTTATCGCTCTGGACTCGTTGTATCCAGGCCAAAAATTACACTGTATTTAATTGTATGGAAATATGATTGCGTCTCTGGCGTACTGGATCTGGCGTTGGAATGCTGATTTGATTAAATCAAATCTGTATTTAGAAACAATGTGAATTGTTGTGAAATTGTTGTCGTTAGAAATTACTCAGGGATATTCTATGTATAATTAATTCCCTTCACATTATTTTATTTTAATAATAACCCCATTTTTTTTACAAAATTCCCTCGTGTTTAAAATGATTGCCTCCCAAAAGTAGCACTTCTCCTCCTCTGAAACGGCCAAAAAAGGTCGAATAACCCACACAGCAAGCAGCACAGACTGCTGACGCCAAAACGATGGCTACCAAGAAGTGATAGGGCCTCGCCAGGATCTTGAATATCTGCTGTATCCTGGTCCCTGGCTAACACGCAATTAGCCGCCGTCTCGCAAGGCACTGCAGGACTTCCCCTAGCTGGGTCAATGGGTCTCCAGCACTTCCTATTGGGCTCCGCTCATGCCCCTGTTGACCTGCTCGATGCAAAGTGCAGCCAGGGACATTTATCATGGCCTGCCAGTTGTTTCTGCCGCCGGAGCACTTTCCACTTGCGTGCCAGCTCTACCTGAATGTGGACATGGTTATGGATATGGACATGGGCTACGGGCCGAGCTCAGCTCAGTTCGGCCTGGGCTTGGGTTTGTGCTGTGTAGGCTGGTGGTCAGCTTGGCGAGCCAGTGTTAAAATTGCATAATTAGGCTGGCTTGTTGAAGTTTGCATTTTCAGTCAAGTGTGTCTGGGGGTAGCTAGAGCAGAGTTGCCAGGCTGCTATGAAAAATGTTCTCCAAGAATGATATGTATAATAATATATGTAATAATATATGTAATAATATATGTATATATATGTATATATATGTATATATATGTAATAATATATGTATAAAATGTTTCTGATCTTTTAAGCATCGAGATACTGATACTAGAAGGGATACATATATTTTAAGAGTATTTTATTTAAGACTTAAATAAAGTCTGAAAAGGGTATATAAAAAATATATATTTCTATAATTTAAGAAGAGAATAAACAAATTTATTAAATACTTGAGTGAGTTTAGGAATTTGTTGTAATATTTGCCCATTTTATATTTCGATTACAAATTATTCTAATAATGAAGTATTTTATAAAGTTACATTATTGACATTAAAGAAAGTGTGTAGTTTTAAAAGTACTCTTCTTTAGACTGATTTAGGTTTCAAACATTTAAATTTATTGACAACCTGGAAACCCTAGCTATTCGATGACCTTTGCATTGGCCTCGGTTACGATTTTGGGTTAAGATTTATGATGCAATTGCCCGAAAGATTCTCTTAGCCCGAAATTCGGAGACAAAGTCAGAGCCGTTTAACTAGTTTTGTTTTGCCTTCTCCCTGATGTTTGAAGCCAATTTCAGTTTTATGGCATTTTCTGGCCTCATAAAAGTGTCATAAATTAAAGGGCGCTTAAACACGCACACACTCTCGTCGTCTCGAAGCAGGAATCATGTAACCTGTGCCACTGGTCACACGCAGCGCTTTTGACTCATGACCTCCTCCGAGGGCGGGCGAAGGAAGGGCACAACATAGGCTGGGCCTCTGGCTCACCTTTGGCCTGCTTTTATGGGCCCTGCGGACCGGCCTTTACTGTTTTCCAGCTAATGATTTTATAGCCCGTTTTTGCAATATTTCCCTGCACTCGTCGAGAATCTGCCGTCATGTTGTGTCATTGTCAGCACAGTCATGGGCCGTGTCCTGTGGCCCCAGGATTCTATTCTCTGGCCACTCCAGCGTCTGGTTCGCCCATTGAGCCGGGACCGTTCCGCTGTTGTTGTCCTCTAAGTGGTGGCGCCAGCAGTTAATTGCTATATGGGCTGTCACTTGTCCTGTTCTTGGTACCTAAATCGACAGATTTGGGAGTGAAAGTGCTCCGAAAGGGTTGCGAGGTTATCGGTAAAGCGATGCTAATTGGCTTATTGCCTGTAGATCAAGGTTATGGAAAGGGTTGCCATTTTTATTTTAAAAATTGAGTATAACCTTCGGGGTATATTTTTGTAGTGTAAAGACTTTAAAAAGCCATGATAATTTTAAAAATCTTAATTTACTTTCCCACTTTGTAACGGACCAAAATTGATATAAAGCTAAGCTGGTTAGAAAGCAATTAGAGCAGTTTAAATTCCAGTCACTTTACGTTCCCTAATTGTTGTCGATTGTTCCTAGCTTCTAGCAAGACGGTTCTACTTCCCCCATCGCTGTGAAGTTTCTGTAATTTATGTGCATTACCAAGGAGTTTTGGCCATGTCAGGAGCTGAGACGAGACCCTAATGAATAGTGATACCAGCTAATGTTAATGTTAATTCGAATGTAATTGGCTAGCGAGTGTAGCTACGCGGTCTTTTGTTGGTGGGGTTGCCCGAGTTGGCAATTTATGTATCTGCAATGCAATTGTGCGAGTAATTATGCCGTCTACTGCGAGTGCGAGCGAGTGTTGAAGAGTGCTGGAAACAAGTTTAGTTTTCAACTGTTTTCCGCTGCCTCGATCAATTACGGAGAGCGAAATGGAAGCTTGAGAGATTTTTGACACTTGGTCTTTCAACGGGCAGCTAATTGAAAACAAAACTGCGCTCATGTCAACTGCCAATGGACGCCAAGTTCATATCAAGCCAAATGGATATGCGCTGCCTTTCCTTTATATTCTGTGACAGCTCCAAAGTTGACCACAAATTTATGGCTTTTCTTGCTATATTTTACGGCAGTTAATGCCTGAATATTAAACTCAAGCGCATAAATTACAATTCAATTAAATTATTGAACAATACAACAATAATAATAAAAGCCATAAAATCGCGATATACGCTCGGCCGCTAATGGCATAATCGAGAATCGAAAAATGATTTAGTTGCCAAAATGTTTTGTTGCCCGAATTTACGACCCTTTCACCCTCTTGGCTTCTGTGTATCGGCAAATGCATCTAAGAGATAGCCTGCCGATGCCAGAGATCAAACGTAAACGAGTTTATTTAGTTAGATTTGTATCTTAACGCGGTGTCTAACATGCGAACATGCTTAACATTAGTTTGATGCTAATTTCATTGTTGATCCATAAAGATTGTGTTGTGGCTGAGCTTAAGCTTAGCTAATTGATACCACAGATCATACTGTTTATGTCTAATTTAAGCTGTAACTGTTCTCACACAATGTTGCAGTTTTGCAATCACCGGAATCGATCATAGAATGGCATCTAACAGCGATCTAATGAGTGCTTTGCCACTGGAGTTTAGAACCAGTTTGGAATCTTTAATGTGAAAACTATTGGAATGCAGAGAAATAAGATTTAGTTCATGAAAAATAAAACAAAAAACCTAAAACCAGATACTTAATCATTTTAAAAAGAAAAAGCACGAATTTCTGTGTAACTTCTGTACCATTTTCACTTTTAGTTTTACAATTAAAAGTAGTAGGTATGTATATAAAAACCTAATAAAAGACCTTGATCTTGATGCAAATATTTGTAAATACTTTAATCCATAAATTTTGTATATTCTACATAACTTGCTGAAGATAGGAATATCTGCAATTTAGTCATTTACCCATTTGTTTGTCTTTAAATTGGTAATTAACCAAAAACCGACTAAGTGCAGTGGTTAGGATATATTAAAACGTAATAAATTCAGCTTAATGGTCTCTCCATCCTATAATTAACACATACTAACCATTTAATTTGCGAGATAAGCTCACAAAACCCCTTAGATTCCAATTCAAAGGCTTGTAAATAAAATTCAACTCACTTGATTCGGGATTAACAGAGAGTTAAAATATCTTTCCGTCTGGATCTCCAATTGCTTTGTTTGATGTATGCTAATGAGGATTCGTATGCCAATTGGCAGTTATGGCACCTAATGGCCTTTTTGTTGGCCGCTTAAACCGAAATGTAAACTGCTTTTAAATCGCATTTATTGTTTCCACAGCGGCGGCGATCGTTTTGTGAGTTTTTGTGTTTTGTGTGCGCTTTGATTTGATTTTGAAGGGTTGTGTTTCATACGAAAGCTCCACAAATCACACGCGATTCACATTTGATATTTGATGGATCTACATATATTTGCATAAAGATGCCAAAAAATTCACTCACTTCTGCAGATACAGACACACTCGCGCACTATTGAAGACGGCAACCCGTTTAATTAATCAAAATGCTGCCATTAGACTTGTCTGTTTTCCAGTTTCGATTGATATTTATTATTATTTTTTATAGATCTGAATAGGATCTCACTGTTTAGTTGCTCTTTTTTTGCGACGGCAATTCGCGTTTCGCTCGCTTAATTCGTAGCGTTTCGCGCATAAACGTTCGAAGTCCAACTGAAGCCAAGGAATTTCGACGGCGGCTCCTTGTCCCTGCGGTTGGGTTCTGATTGGAATGGGGAAGCGCTCACACACACACAGGCACGTAGGCACACAAGATGGAGTAAGCGAGCGCGTTCTTTTTGGGCTTCCGGTTGGACGTGAGCTAAGAGAGCGACTGAATGACTGCCGAGGCGACTGCTCGCGTTCTCTCTCGCGGGCAAACAAACGGGTTCCGCGCGCACACACGCACACACGCTATCGCTGCAAAAGTGGGTGTTGCCTTGAAGTCGCTCTCTCTCTATCCCTCGCTATCTGTATCGCTGCCTCTCTCGCTCCCGCTCACTCGGTGGCTTTCGTAATCGAAATGTGGCCATATTAAAGTTTGCTTGATTTGCCGTTTAGATATTGGTGTGTGTCCGTGTGAGCGAGCGAGCGAGTCAGAGAGAGACAGGGAGAGGGAGAGAGTCTCTCTAGGGACAGCCCACTTGCGGCTTACGCGGCGTATGCGCAATTTGGCCCCAAGCCAATAATAAGCGTTAATAAAGGAAATAAATAACTAAAATATCAGAGCCATAAACCATGGCCTCTGCTTTTAATACTCCATTTTCGCTAAAGGTGAAATCCGCGTTTAATGTGCATTTTAATTGGCCTTTTCATAACTCTTCTCACGTCGCATTTAATGGCCATGTAATATATTTACTTATATATGGTATATAGTTTGCCCGCCGCCTGCAATTTATAAGTTTAGCGCCCACTTGTGATTTATTTATCTGATAATGTCTTCATTAAGTTGATTCCATTTACATACATTCGATTGGAATGAACCCAGGAGGTGAGAATAAACAAATTCTTTTCGATTTACAAATTAGTTGTGCCATTCATTTGTCATAATGCAGATAAGGCAATCAGTTAGTGTCGGCTCCGATTCATAAATTCTAGTTAGTTGCAGTGTTTCTTCACAGTAGGATCAGATCGATTGCGTTTAATTAATAATCTTGCATCATGGTTTATTTGAGAGTTAAATATAAGCCGTCTTAATAATCAGATTATATATAATATTTGTAATAGATGTTTAATATGATAGAAAAATTAAGGGCAACCTTTTTTTGTGATAAAAAACGTTGAAAGTCTGATATTAAACACTATACATCTCTAGTTTTAATTTGCGAAAATAATTATTGGAAAATATTACTCAAACATCGAAAATATATGGTAATATAGCTAAAGATTAATGTTAATTACTTTTTTGTATTATTTTAAATAAGAAACTGATTTCAAAAATTATTAATTATGGCCAAAGTTGCTTTATTTCTGACAAATTATTTCATTTAATAATAATTTATTGGTAAACTTTATAACCAAATTTGTATCATGATTTTTACTTTGTGTTTCTCCTTTATTTTGTGCCGAAACTTTCTTAAATTCTCATATATTCTTCCATTTATGAGTAAATTCATTCATTTATTCATTCATTTCAATATAGTCAGACGAAAAGCAAAGCTCTTGTATTCTTAGTTTACCATTTAGTGTAATGGGTTAGGTTGCCATTGAACTATAAGTCAATGGAAATCACGATATAGAATTATATATACTTCTAATGTAGGATAAACCATTCTACTGATACTCTTCAAGTGACTTGTAATCATGAACACTCCATGTCATGCCATTCGGCGGATTTCCATAACAACTGAGTAATCTGCTGAGATACCACCCCGACCAACATGTATAGTCATAAATTATGCAGAATCAGTTTTTGAGATTTTCACGGCATGACACATTCTCCCCAGAAAACCCCGAAATAATGTGATCTGATTTCTGTACGAATCGTACGCACCCAGAAACTTCCTGCTTTTATTAATTACTCGTCATCCCTGAAAAATGAACAATTTCAATTGGAATTTCAGGCGGGGACAACTTGATAAGTTTTCCGCTGCCTTTCGTGTCCGAGGCGGAGACTGCCAAATGTTCAATTACCACAAATTAAATTTATTAAATGGCGAGCGAGCCGGCGGACGATAAAGTTCAATTATTTATAGGAACTGCCAAAATACGAGCAGCCCAAATCATAAAGAAAAAAGGCAGTCACAGACACGAAATGCGTTTGCCTCTACCAGTTTTCCGATGTACTGAACGAAATATATTGCAATAATATTAGATTAAATTTTAAAAACTACCCCTGACTTAAATATTAATAGCTTTTTAATTGTAAGTATTTTTAAACGGAGATATTGTAACACTTAGTAGGAAATATAATTGACAACATAAACGTGATATTAATACATTTTTAATAGCAACTTTTTAGCTTTAAAAACAGCATTGTAAGACCCAATAACCTAATGAAAATTTCCTCTTAGTGTATGGGGAAAAGCTCATTCCAGGGGCGTGGAGGGGTTTTTAAAAAGCCAGCCACATCGGGCTGCAAATGAATTGGACCTGAAGTGCGTGTAGCCGAGCGATACCCGGACGGACTCGCGCCGCACGGACATATAGCGAGGCAAACATGCAACAAAATTTATGCGAAGCTTTAATGAACGAACGCCAGACGCAGGGCCAGAGGGAACTGGAGGACGGGGCACACTCCCATACCAATGTCTGGCCAATAGCAGCGCCGCTGCCTCAGCGCCGACTCCACCTCAAAATGGGGCCCAGCGCTGTGTGGCACATGAAACTGGTTTCCGTTGCAGGCTGCCCCGGCCGGGCTGCATCGGCGTCCTGCTGATTTCCAGGCGCGATAACCACCGCGACAACCATGACAACCGAAGACCCGCTGCCAAACCGGGGGCCTGGTCCGGGTCTGGTTTTGGTTTCGGTTTTGGTTTGGCTCTGGGGTGTGGCGTGTGGCGTGCAGAGGTTGCTGGCTGGGGCAGAAGCCACCACTCCGTCGCAGTCGGGTCAGAAGTGGAAGAATTTGTAATGGTGGCCAAGAAAGAATTGCAGAGGCGTCTGGAAAAGGAAAAACCATTTCTAGGGGGAATTGAAGTTAATTTAAGGTAATACAAAAATCCCTCTTAAAATCATATAATTAATTTACCAGGTTAAGAAAAATATTATTAAGACAAATAAATCCTTAACCGAAAAAAAACATAACTTACTTTAAAAAAGTCTCAAAAAATGTAAAACAAAATTAGACTGAAATTAGAGTCAACATGTCCTGGGTCCCCTTGGACTCCCTCTTTTAACTCCACCCCTGACCACCACCCAATCACAAGCTCCTCTTCGTGGCAACCAAAAAGTGGGCTGTGGCCTGTGGCCAGGTCTGGACCCTGCTGCGACTCTATCTCCATATCCAGCCACCAGTTCCAGCTCCTTAAAGGGGCAGCATGGCCCGGCCTCTGGCTCATGTGCCTCCATCTGAGGCCTTATCCACGGCACTGCCATTGCAATTAATTTTGGCATTTTGACATTTACGCTTTTTGTTGGCTGTGGCAGTGGTTCTCGGGCCGTTGCTGGCACTATCTCAAGCATACGCACATACATTTTTGTTCAGGTATGCTGGCGCTCGATAACGAGACATTTTGCCTATATAATTCCGAGCGGAATTTTCTCACGTTGAAGGGTCCGCGAAAGCAGCGGCGCCACTTGCCCAAGAGCCCCTTTCAAAGGCTGAGGATAACTTTAATTGCACCTGGTTAGGACCACTTTTGGGGGCAGCATTTGAAATATTTCCCCCAGCCTCGACCGTTCGATAAACTAATGAAAAGCCCTGCGAGATTTTAGCAGGCGCTTAATTGAGCAGGATGCCAGTCATAGATTTGGCCTCGGCTCCGATATGAGCGATCCTGACCATAAGTGGGAGCCATACATTGTAATTGTTATGGCCAATATCTGAGGCCATTTTGCCTTGTTTGTGTGGCTAAGGTGGCGCCTGCCAACAAAGTTGTTAAGTTTTTGTTGATCATAAAATTTATCGCTTATGGTCTTAATACAGTGTCGTCCTGATGACTGATCTTAACAAAATAGCCATAAAGTAATGGTAAGCCAATAAGAAAAGCAATTTTGGTTTATTGGTTTTGTTTACATTGTAGGAAATGGTGTAGGATTATTGTTAGTAAGCACACCATTATAATTAGTTCACTTATCACATAAGATTTATGAATTGAAATTGGAAAGATTGGAAAGAGAATTTATGAATCCTTAAAAAATAAAAATTCGAAACACCTTCACAATAAGAAATATAAGGTCGCCAAACATAATATGACTATTTTTTTAATTGCTATTCTGTTTTATCACATTCCTGCCTAAAATTATCAAAGACAAGGCTGTTTGAGTATCAAAATTACCCTAAAATTTATTTATTAGTTTCGAAAAACCCTTTTTGATCTTATTATTACAACGTATCAGCTTACATAACCACCAGAAGTTGGTATTAATTTCTCTGGAATCCCTGAAATTTCGCTGCAGCCTGAACAAATCCGAACTGATACCACTAATTATTCCAATTGAATATACACGAGCAACTGGCAACTGTCCAGTGCCTCCGAGTGAAGGCCAAGCCGAGGGGATTACATGATCGCAAAGTGGCCTAGCTGGAGGGCAGGGCTCGGATCCGGCTGGAGGAGTGCCCCAGGTGACATTTAAAAGCTGCAAGTGCATTAGTGTGAAACAAGGATCGAGGCGCCGTCTAAATTACAGTCACCAGATTCTGCCCCTTGGTTCCCCCGAAGAGAAAGAGAGAAAGAGACTGAGACGAGAGCGGGGAGTCATCACGATCAAGATCAAGTACCATTTTCAACGCTTCCTTTGGCGCCACAGTTCTGGGCTCGGGGCTCGAGCACCCTTTCCTCTTGCCTCGCCTCCAGCTCATTTTGCCCAGGTTGCATTCCGTGATGCAAATGCGCCGGCGGCGGGGAATGGGTAAGTCTGCAGCCCGGCCGATAAGCAAAAGGCACAGAAATATGCGGAGGAGATGGGACTGAGCCTTGCACTGCGACTGCGACTGCGACTCCTATCCTGAACTCTTTTTGGGCCTCATCTTTTCGGTCTCTGCCTTCCTCCTCGATAAGCGCCGCATCTTCAATCTTCCTCCAGCGGCGGCGTCTGCGGAAAGCGACAAGAGAGCGGCCCATCATCATCATCGTCATCTGTGATATGTTATACCATATAGCGACTGCCTGTGTGGATGTGGATGTGGATTGGGATGCGGCATATCCATTAGCTGCGTCGCCATCTCGGAGCGGAGAACGGAGAATGGAGAACGCAGAAGATAATGTGATTTCGGGTCCGAAGCCGAGAACCGAAACCCGAAATGGAACGAGACGCGCGTGAGTTGTGATAAGGGCGTTGAGACAAGGGAATACCTTAACCCATATCCCCCATCCCGGTTCTCGGCCTCTTCCAAGGCAATCGCATTTTGTCTTTCGTGTGAATTCTTGGAATTTCGATATTTTTTCCTAGAATTCAAAGTTACTCGCCTGCTCTGGCTGCAACTCTTGTGACGTCACTGGATCTCTGGGTGTGTCTTTTGTGCACGATGATGTCTTTGGTTAGAGGATTGCTGCAAGTGAGCAAGGATCTTATGGTAAGGACCCAGGTTAATGCGTGGGGATGGTTAATAACACTAATAAAAATTTCAATGGAGTTAAGGGGAAAGAGCCTAGTTAATGTTTCTCAAAGATGGTTGCTCAGAACATTGTGACAAAGCGGGTTCTGGAATCTACAAAATTTTGGCACTTAGTAAATGGAAACATATATATTTATGCATATATTCTATTTATTTTGTAATGCTCATTATCTATTTACCATATAAAAGACTGCTCTGACCTAGTCTGGTACTTAGCTCTAAAAAAACCTTGCAAACCTTATTATATATTATACATTTTCGGGTATTTATTACTATCACGGGAATATAGTGGACATTGGGTTTTTATACCATGTACCGTAGGTACAAAGGTATATTAATTTTGTGCAAATGTATGT
>JAEIHY010011229.1:0-15442 GCA_018904565.1 Drosophila tsacasi
TGGGAAAGCTTTACAGCGGTTGCCTCCTGTATGTTACAAGCAGGTTTTAAGCTTGGGCCTTATATATGGAAAAGTATTTACAATTTAAGACTTTTTTAATATGTAAATAATTAGAATTATAATTAAAAGAAAAATTCATTTTAAAAGTTACCGAAAAATAAACTTTATGGATATTTAAGGCAATCTTTGCAGTTTTATTCTCAGTGAAGACCGAAAGCACTCGCGTGCTGTTTTTGTGAGCTTGTGTGTGGCATTTTGCTGATGTCAGTTGCGTGACTCGCCGACGACAGCGACGACTACAGACTGCCGACTACCGACGGTGAGCAATCGATGTTGTATGTTGCAGGTTGCAAGCAGGAACATGCAACAATGACTGGCAATTGCTCCGCTGTGCCCATTTCTTTTGTTCGAATTTGTAACCGTTTTCATTATTTTTCCCGTCCACAGGGGCAAGAATTATTATCACAAATTGACCTCGTGCCGGATAAGAGGAGAAAACTGTAACCCAAAACAAACAGAAACAAAAAAATAACCCAAAACTGAATCAGCAGAGATCGTGGGGGAGAGCACTGCATCAATTTGTGGCACATTGTGACATTTTGCCAGCGGTTAAAAACCGAAACCGAAATGTGTCACCAATATCCAATGAGGAGAGAGAGGGATGTCAACCGAAATTCCACTTGGCTTTGCCTTTGAATGCCATCTACATACATTTCGGCATTTGGCAAGCTGAGAAGCCGACAGGCGACAGCCTCTGACCTTTGATCGTTTTAAATGCAGTAGAGACGGGAACAGTACCGAAAACCTAATGACAAAATCGATGGAAATCCATAGGAAAATAACCAAAACGGCTAGATGATGATGCCCTCCTTGGTGATGGCCATCTCTTCCTTGCAATTAAAAGGCAATTAGTCGGGAATTGCTATCTGCCACATGCAAAATGCATGAGCTTCTCTTTTGGAAAAACATTTGCACTCCAAACTCTGGCTCACAGAAAAATCAACCTGAGAGTATGAAATCAAATCGTATCGAGATGATGAAAACCACTTGATGATCTTTTAATGAACATGGCTGAACGGAATTAATTTGAAGTAGTTTTCCCTAGCGAAGAGCTCGAAATTGACAAATTGCTTTATTAAGCAGTTCTTAAATTTGTCCCGAAGCAGAAAAATGTTTTTCATCTAAAGTGTGACTGTGTGCCAAAAAATCCTCTCCTTCCTCAACAAAACCAATCTTGAACACAAAATGTAGTCGATAATTTCAGTATGTAAATTTATAGCCACCTAGTCCAGCGGTAGGCCATATCAGCTAATGCTCTTAATTAATAAGTTAGATTTTAGTTTATAACCAATTGCTAGCTATATATCAATAAATTAACTTATTTTGCGCTTACCGATCGGTGCTATCACCTTTATAAATAGGATATACCTTGTTACCTTTCGTTGCAACACCGCTGACGTGGCCAAGATTCATCGATGTCCTTTCGAGTGCAGAGGTGATTATCACAATTATTAACACACACTTTTCAACACGCGATTATTAACACACGATTATCAAACGGGTTAACGGGCGGAAAGCCGCGGAAAGACTGAGGCTGCTGCTGCCAGGTGCCTCTATTTATAGGTGTGGGAGATGGAGAGAGACAGAGATAGATCGCGAGAGAGAGAGAGAGAGAGAGAGAGAGACATATATAGAGCAAGATAGAGAGAAAGAGAGAGGAGAGATAGATGGATAGAGGCAGAGAAAGTTAAATAGAGGGAGAGAAGGAGAGATCGAGACCGAAACGTTGAGAGATTTAGAGAGACATGAGTGGAGAGAGAAAGGGATAAATAGAGAAATAGAGCTTGAGTTTGCCAGAGATAGTGAGAAAGTCAGAGAAGATTGAGATAGATAGAGATATATATGTATATATAACTCTACCCTTTATTCTTGTGATTTAAATCGTACTTGTACTGGTACAGTCATAAGCTGAGATTCATCGAATAAAGAAGATAAAACCAGTTCTTCGTTAACTTATTCTTATTACTTAGCGTTGTTCTCAGTTAATTGACGGTACATTAGTTCGAATCTATTTAATGAATAATAATTTTACTATGTATCTCAATATCTCTGGCAAACTCTAGCTCGATTTCTCGATTTATCTCTTTCTCCCCTTCATGCCTCTAATTCTCTCTACGTTCCTGTCTCGATCTATCTTTCTCTGCCTCTATCCAACTCTCTCTGTTTGGATCTACGCAACTATCTCTCTTTCCCTCTCTATATATGTCGTTCTCTTTATTTCCCTCTCTCTCTTCCTATTTTTCTCTGGATTTATCTCTCTGTCTAGATGCGCCTCGCCGCAGCAGCCGCAGTCTGTGTTAATAATCCTGTGTTAAAGTGTTAATAAACTCAGCACTCGAAAGGACTTAATCATCGATGAATTTCATGTCTGCGGTGTGGCGATGAAAGGTAACTGAGTGCGCTCAGCTGCGGCTAAGTCCGATCCAAGCTTATTATCCTATATCCTACATACATATATAGCTTATAGCACCGATCGGTAAGCGCAAAATGGATTTATTTATTAATATGTGGAACTTAAAGGCAACCCTTGCATATAACAAGCTGAAAATATTTTGTACACTCTATTTAAGACTTTAAATAATAATATTTATAGCTTAAAATAATATGAATAAGCACATTTATAGATTGAGAAAATAAAAATTAACTTTAACCCCTGTTTTCAGACTATTTCAGTGGGCTATCGTGGGAATTTTGGGATTACAATTGAGTTATCAGAGACAACGCATTTCGATGGGATTTGTGCGTATGATTTGCAATGATGCGTAGAAATCTCGAATGAGTTATGTGTGTCGCTGTTGGAGGGCATTAAACGATGGGATGGCTCATATATATACACAACCATATATCTGTTGGCACTCGGCACTCTTGCAGCTCGTATTTCGACAAATTGATTTCACACACAATTCCGGCACAGCCTCTCCAGAATCCATAGACCAGACTCCAGAGTCCAGAGACCAGTACAGCGTGTACCATTTACCATTTGCCACTCTCTGCCTTTCACTCCAAAAACTTTCAGCTTCATCAGCAAAAAAGGGAGCAGCAGCAGCAACAACAGCAAAAGCATCAGCATCAGCTTCAGCTTCAGCTTTAGAAGCAAAAGCGGAACAATTATAACGCTGATATAGCTGCTGGCGTTGCGTCTTTTATACCATTTAATATGCATATAAACAAGACGCCAAACCGAAATGAAAACAAAACACACAGAACTGGGGTAGTCATTATGAGTTATATCCAAGTCATGGCCATGTCCAAACCATGTCTGCTGTGGGAATCGAATTTAATGGAAGGAGGATTACTGATGGAGAATTATTATTGGGGGAACACAGCCAAGACAACTGATCGATGTGGCAAATGTGCGGCCCCAACTGTTTTCCACAGAAGCGCAAAGCAGCTGGGAAAGAGATGCAACCAGAACCAGGGCCAAGATCAGCTTACCAAGTAAAGCCTTTCACTCAGCAGATGTGCCAGCAAATGGGATTTTGTATATAAAAAAAAAAAAAACAAAGAAAGATTAATTGTGGTATTTAAAAGTCAAAAGACCAATAAACAGGAGCCCATAAATATGATTAAGATGATTTCAAAGACGCAAAAGAAACGACTTTAAGCTGTTTAGTTTAAATATGTTTTAAATATCTTGCTAGAAACAGTTTACCTTGCTAAGAAAACTACTAAATACTTTCCTTGTGATTTTCCCCTCTCAAAAAACCTAAACTAAGCTTCTCAAGCTTTATTTTCCCTTCGAGTCACCCACAAAAAAAAAAAAGGCAAAACAAAGTGTAAATAAAATCAAACAAAGGCTCTCTCCTTACCCCAAAAAATTCAATTAAGAAGTGCAAACGAAATTCAATAACTTTCGACCGGCTGGGAAAATGTTCAATTTCAATTTTGTGAGTTGTTGCAACTTGGCCATAATTTTGTTTATAAGAATCTCTCCTGCTGCTCTCTGCCCCAAAAGCCCCAAAAAACCCACCGAAGAACTCAAATCCCAATCGCAGTCCCAAATCGCCATCATAAACAAAGGCGAAAAGTGGTTGCAAAAAAACAACAATAGGGACAAAGACAAGCAAACAGCAAAACAGAGTTTCTACTCTTGGCGCAAATAAATTTCATCGTCTCTAAACAATGCAGTTGATGTGTCAATTGTAGACGGGAGAGGGAGGACGTTAGGCGGAGAACGGGAAAACTTTTCAGCCCGAGAGAACTGCAGAAAACAACAACAACAATAATAATAATACTGCCGGCAAGAAATATCCTCCATATATCCATTCATCCATCCATCCATCCTTCCGTTTATTTGGCTGCCCCCAATTGGGCATCTCAATCCGCAATTTGCCATCCTCATCCACACATCCTCATCGCTACTCCGGCGGAGATCCATTCAGTCCATCCATCGACAGTTTTAATAACCTTTTTCTTTTGCTTTTGCCAATGTTTTGAGTTGTTTTGTTTGGACAGAGCGTTTCAATTGGATCGTTCCTCGACGGTGACGACGATGATGATGATGGTGATGGTGATGATGATGATGAGTTTTCCATTACTTCAGAGTTTTGTACGCCTAATGAAATTCTCTTGCGGTTTGTTTACAAATCAAATTTGACTAATGTGGTCTGATTGATTTGGAATCGCCATCGTCTTGGGTTTTTTGTTTTCTATCAAAGCAGAGTCTTGGAATACAGGAATGAAAAAGGCTTAAGTTTGCTCATTTTCCAGGGACAAAAATATATCTTAATTAATACAATTTAAATAAGTATATAAGCTTTCTCTATTTTTGCTGTTTTCTTTTCATTTTTGTTTTGCTAATTGAATAATTTTAATTGAAATAAAGGTGACTTCATTTTGCAAAATTGCCTTCAATTTTTTATAATTTCGTAAGGGAAGCATTAGAAATGCAAATTTTACAGAGAAAATATACTACCTTAATTATTTAAATAGGTATTAATGCTAACTTAAGCTTTGCTTATTTTTTTAAAGGAAGCATTAAAGCATTTATTAATTTGTAAAAGAGACAATGCTATTAATGCTATTAAATTTAAGCTTTAAGTTGCCTTTAACATTGATTAATTTTTAAACATTTTCTTCCAGTTTTCTTGTGATATTTTTTAAGGGAAACAGTAAAACATTGTTAAAGAAATCGTTTCCGTTTCAAGTTTATACCTTATTTTTTTTCTTTTTAAAAGCATTTCGGGTTCGGGTATCGCAAAGTGCACTCGATTACTTTTATTTCTCGTGTTGTGCTTGCATTTGTTTTTTGTGAGTTTTCTATTTTTCTGATATTTTTTTTTACTGGCAATTATACAAACACACGGCTGCAGATACACAGATACTCCCCCGCACATGCACACGCGTGTGTACTTCGCATTCTGGGCAAACTGTTCAAGCGTTCACTTTTTCGAGTCAAAAAAAAAAAACTAGAAACTAGAAAAAACTTCAAATTCCCCTCGCTGCTTTTCGCATAGTTTGGCATCCATTGGATGCGCCGACATTGCGTCGATAGCATTTAGATATTTTGCCCACTGTTTTTGTTTTTATTTTTTTGTTGTGTAGTTTTCTGTGTATTGTTTTGTTGTTTTTTTTTTTTTTTGGCCAGTCAAAATCGCAGTACCCTGCCCGGTAGCACTTTACGCTTGAATTGGCGATCCATTTATTGTTTTACACAGAAACTTGGGTACTTGGCTAGTTGTGAAGTTAAGCCAAAGTGCCAAGTTGAAGGGCATTTTCGAATGAAAAGTTATTTAAGTTCTTTCTTTAAAATTATAAGAATGCATATATAAATTTGTTATTAACAATCACATCAGAGATCTGAGTTAGGCATTAATAAACTAGCAACTCCAACCCTTTCTCTTTCTTTCTCTCCATGAAAATACCACACTTTAGATCAATCTTTTTGACTAGGCTTATCTGAAAGATACAAATGTATCTAAAGTTGCAAATGGGCATACATCATTCTCAGTTAATGAAGCAATCTTGATTAGAGACGGATTCCGCCAGAGAAAAAATTAAAGGAGAAGAACAGAATATAACAGAGGAAGATGGGAGAAAGAGAGAGGAAACTGGCGCCAAACCCTTCCCCAAAAAAAATTCAATCAATAAGACAAACACAAAGAAACCGCGCCAAGCCAAGTTAAGAGAGAAAAGCCAACACAACTTCTCGCTGGGACTTGACCCACAAAATCCCCGAAAAAACCCCCTAACCCGCAGACAAATATCTAGATATTATATATATTAGATACAGTATAAATATGGCCAGCGATGCGTAGACACTTTGGCCAGAATCGAACTCAAGTGGCTATAGATACGCAACATTTATATTTGGCGACACAGCAGAAGCACCACGCACACACCACGCACACGAAATGGGAAAAGTGGAAATATTTTTAGACTTCCGAAAAGAAAAATCAATTCCAAAAAATGAGCTGCTCCTCTCTGGCCACTTTGAAGTCCGATGGATTGTGAGGAGAAGCACCGCAGCGCAACGCAGTGTCGCCTTAATTCATATCCCAGATCGGACTCCGATTTAAATGCTGCCTCCGCCCCTCATCCCCTGTTTTTGGGGCATAAACAAAACTATAAAAGTTCTGTTTTGGTTTTGCCAAGGCGCCACAAAAATGCTCCCCCTTTTTTAGGGGGGGCGCAGGCAGCAGGCAGGCAGGCAACTGACCCGATTTATTTATAAAAGAATGCAAAGGGAGCTCTGGGGCCGAGCTCATGCCCAGATTGCCTTAAATGCTGTCGGCGCCTAATTGCATTTGTTGCGTGTCACTGAGCAGCAAAATGAAATATATAGAAAATATCTATACCCTAGGGGAGACGGGGGCGAGGGTAGGGTTTCAATTAAAGAAATCCATCCAATAAAATCAATTAGAGCCCAAAAGCCGTGGGGTCTGCAAGCCTTTTCTTGATTTTATAGTATTGCGTTGGGTTTGTAGAATTTAAGGATTTATTTCTTTGTAATTAGTACAAGCCTTGAAAATAGCAAAATTTCTTTATATCATTTTAGGTATTTATTTTTATAATTCTTAAAAGCCTTGAAAATAGCTAGATAAATTATCAATTGCATATAGAATTAATTAGCATACACTTAAGATAGTTTAAATGTTTTCATCAGTTAAGCAATTTAAAGCATTTTTAGGAATGTAAAAATAAAATTTAAGAATTTCATAGAAGAATATTACAATGAAATACATTAAAATATATATTAGAAATCTTTAAATGTCAAAATCTTAATTCAAAACTTCAATTCATAGGCATTCCGTGATTTATTCCACGCCACGATTTCCTCTTTAATATACGTATCTATTTGTGTTTAGCCAGAAGTGACCTTTCACATCAATAACAGCAACAGCAACACCAAGAGCGACAGCCAAATGTATTCGACAGATACTTTACACATGCCCATCTTCCGCTGGAGTTTTCCTCATTTCCCTCCCTCCCAAAAATCACATTCAATGTCAATGCAGCTGTTTGCCATTGACTCAAAAACAAGCCAGGGAACATCAAGAGCATTATATATACGAATATATATACATATATGTAAGTATAACTTGTCAAATTAATTGCCTCTCTTAGTTGTTCACACCTCGGAATATATGTATGTATGTCGCTTTTATTCCTGTGAGCCTCCACCGATTTCCCTCACATGATTTCCATATAAAAGTATATTTCCATATATACATATATTCCCATTCATGTATGACAGGCAATTAGGGGGCGTGGCAGCTGCTGAGATGTCGCCGCATTGCATTGTCACCTTTAATGAGTTGCCGCGGGCATAAACAGGCCATAAAAACGCGACATATTTCCACTTTTCCCCAAAAAAAAAATAACAGAAAGTACATCGAAAAAAGGCAAACCAAACTTGGAGGTGTGAAATCATCAATCATGACTTACAAGCCCGCTTTTTGTGTGTGTTGTGTTGTGTGTTTTTGTTGTGCGTGTTGCTTTCTTACACATTTTGTTGTGTTCTTTTGATGGCCATTGACATTGACACTTACCTGGAAAGAGAAATGGTGGGAAAGAACATAATTAGTGAGATGTTTTTTTGGGGAAATCACAAAGGTAAAGGTAAGGTAATAGATATGATAACAAAGATTTCCGTGATTGATTGCTTATGTTCTATACTACCTCAATGAAAAATATTTAAATACTTCCCGCTTTAATTCTCTCAAATTGAATTTAAATGTTGATTTTCCAACAGATTCCTAATTCATTTTTCTGCTAATCCCTCCTAAGATTTAAAATCCTACGGCTTAAATACACTTAATTGAATTGTTTATTATTTACAGGCCATGTTTTAGAAGAGGGATTCGAGGCAAACCAATTTGAAAATCCCTCAGAATAATCATTGGACACGTGACAACGACCACTTGATGCCATTTGTAATCTCCTTCACCTAATCCACTTCATTTCCGCACTCCTGAAATGGTTGGGGGTTGGTAAACGGAAAATGGAATTGTAAACAACAATTATGGGTAGTTCTTGTTGAATCAAAGGAGCCAGGGAAATGCTTAGAGATTTTCCCAGACAGAAACAAAGGCGGGGAAAAGTGTCACCCCCCGAAAAAAAACAAGAACAACTAATTGAAATACTTAAGCTGTTGTTTTCCTCACTGCGAATGGCTCCCTTTATCTGAGAGATATTTCAGCTTAAATGAAGTGTTAACAGGCTGCCAAGAAATGCCTTGGCTTGGGCATAAATCACATTCGCAATTTGGCAAAGTGCAATTTTACTCCAAAAAAAAAACGAAGAAATATATATAAGCAAAAAAAAAACTTGAATTTTGATTTTGGCGTACAACCCTCGCGCTCTGATTTATGTCCCACGCTATAATAATAAAAGAAAAGCCTAGGAAAATCAAATTAATATGTTGGCTAACCCCTCTGAGATAGATAAAGACATTGCCCCAGGAACTATGCCAAAATTCGCAGCGGGCCATAAATAAATTTCGGGGGGAACTTCTTGACACAGCTCTCCGGGTAAAAGCTTCTCTCCCTCCCTCAAGCAGTCGTCTCGTCTCCCCTCTCGGAAAATCCCTGGCTGTACACAGCGGCTTTAATTGACATATTATGTAAACAGGATAGTTAACATCGCTGCTCATTTCAGCAGCTGTGACAAAAAGGGGAGGATATTCCATTTAGCTGCCATTCTATTAGAATTAGAATTGGAATTTGAATTAGAAGAGCACTTTGCCAGAGATTTCGGAAAAAGTTCTGCAGAGAACATCCCTTCCTGGGATGACATCGAAAGAAGTACTTTATTCGTACAGTTTGGGTCGCAATTCACTTGATTTTTTGGGTTTTCTTGAAGCTCTTTTAATGTTCCATAAGAAAATATTCAAAGTAGTGCTCTAAATGTTTCGATTTCTTTATATTTTATAAAAAATATGCCAGGTTTTATATTTTCTGGTCAATTTCTGAGCAAATTGGCATGGTTAAAAGTTATCTTTAGAATTAGAAAAGCATTCACTTTTCCTGATATTTTAAAAAAATGTCTAGAGAATATAATAAGTACTATATTAGTTTAGAACTAAAATCACTGAAGCTCTTCTGATTTTCTTAAACAAAAATTTCCAAAATAATACCTAAAACCTTTTGATTCCTTTAAATTGAATAATAAATATGCCAGAAATTATATTTTATTAAAATTGGCCACGTTAAAATGTTGTTTGTTCTTTGGAATGACGACATCTCCTGTGCCGTCAGTCTGTTCTAATTGGATAAATATGTTTTCTGTGCTTTTTCGCCTGAGCTCTGGCTGAGGCAATTCAATTTTGTTGATTGAGGTTGGAGGTCTTTACCGCTGCTCCTCCTCCTTCTGTTGCTCTCTTTTTTTTCCTGGCACTAAATGCATGGAAAACAGTCAAAGAAAAACGCAAGAAGGAAA
This sequence comes from Drosophila tsacasi, assembly GCA_018904565.1. NCBI lineage: Eukaryota > Metazoa > Arthropoda > Insecta > Diptera > Drosophilidae > Drosophila > Drosophila tsacasi. Next base: position 9,940 of record JAEIHY010011229.1, read on the forward strand.
CTGCTGGCTCTTCCTCTAGCTCTTTCCTCAGCTCTTTTTTTTCACTCGTGTGTAATTAAGTTGTTGGAGAATGTTTTGTCAGTTGGCTGTCGTCTACGTTGCCGATTGAAGCGTTTGATAAACTGCAGCTGCAGTTCGAGTTGGATCTGGAGCTGTATCTAGAGCTGTATCTGAAGTTGGAATTCATTTAGATGCGCTTCGGTATCTGCTTGAATAATTAAACCAAACAAACCCAACTGAAAACTTGGGGAAACTTACACGATAACATTTTCAAATAGGCAAACAAACACAAACTCCTCGCAGCACACATAGAGCCATGATATAGGGATATATGTACATATATGCTTCATAGGGTGAGATCGATGTCTGCCACTGTTCTGGGCTATTTTTAAACACTAATTGTCGTGGCGCATAACCATGAGATACATTTGTATCTAGCGACAGTGGCAGCCGCTTTAAATGCCGTCTGGGGAGCAGCCGTCAGAGTTGGATGTTTTCCCTAGGAAAAGCGGGGAAAGCCTTGTGCCTTGTGCCTTATGCCTTATGCCTGCACAGCATAATTGGCAACCCCAAGAACAAAAGCCACTTGCGGTCCATATATCATGGCTTGGCTGAAGCTGAAACTCAAAACTGTGCCTCCTCAGGGGCAGAGGGAGAGTGTGTGTGTGGGAACGTGTAGTTCCCCCATCCCCATCTCCATATCCAACATAATATCTATTTGTTTTTGTTGGCACTTTTTAAAGCAGTTGTAATGATGTGATCCTTGGTAGATTCTCTGTTTGTTTGGATTCCCTAAATGCTCCATGGGGCGTTATTATATTCAATTTTAGATATAGGAGCAGCAGCAGATCGGATGGCGGAGAGGCTCTAATAAGATCCTTATGTTTATATTTATTGATTTATGACTTCTTTTTTGGGTTGATTAATGATTTAAATCTACTTGGCAATAAATATATAAAAATATCAAGCTAAGAATGGATAAATTATCTGAGAAAGATATTTTATACATTTTTTTTAATTCCAAATATTGACAAATGTGTGGGAAATATGTATTGTATATATTTTCAAGACACACAACTTGCTAATAATTAACCCATGTATATTGTTACTTCTTGTTTGTAGTTTTTATAAGATATTTATATATTTTTTAACCACTTAACTTGGCTTATATTACACAAAGCATTTTTTTACACAATTATATAGTTTTTGCTACCCTCACTGACCCTTGTCAGGCTTAACTTCCTGTGTAACCTTATACCTGATCAACTGTTTACAGAGTCTGTCTGTCCCTCCTGCCTATATCCATACCAATATCGCATGCCTATCGAGTGTTTTTACGCTTCGATTGCCGCCGAAAAAGTCAAACACCTGTTGGTTCCGACTTTAAACATTGCACGCCTCGCTGGCTGCACTAAGAGCGACAGAATTGAATTAAACCCAACAGAGAAAAACTCGAATTAAAAAACATTGAAGTGTGTATATAAAAAAAGAGAGAGGAAAAAGCCGAACAAACAAGAAAACAAGAGACAAAAACAAGCATTTATGATTCATTGAGTGCAAAATGTCCAGCGCAGTTGTACGACTTCCGCTGGGGCTTCAAATAAAAATACAACTAGATAAAATAAATAAAATAAATATATATATATATATAGACCATCGAGGGGCCTGTCTTGCTCTTGGCTTTTGTGTTGTGTTGACAAATTGACAAAAACAGGCAAAGGAAGTCATTTCAACGTCATTACAAGCAAACCCCTCGGATCTGCTCCGGATCTGAAAGGAAACGACGAGGGTCTCGGCGAGAGTGTGCTTCCAGTGAAAGGTCTGATCGTTCGGGTAAATATAGCAGCATATAAACATTCATGTCCAACTAATGGTTCACAAATAAAAACGTCATATTACACGGTGTCATGTGAGGCGAAAACCCATAGAAATGTCAGCATTCATCTATTTTTGGGCAACATCTATGCTCTTTTGGGGTATTTCAAATATTTTTAGCAAATGGGGTGGAAAAGTACAGGGATTGGTGTACGTAATATATTTTACTAGAAGCTATTAAGTAGGAATGCTATAGAAGGGATGATCTAAAACATCAACAAGACCTTTTTGGGGTAACTCAACTGGGGGTAAAGTCAAAAGATCGTAACTTTGGATAAGATCTGGACCTTTCTGCATTAGTTTCATACTTCAGCTAACTGAAATAATAATATTCTTTACTATTTACTTTATTAGTTTTTTATAACCCCTTTTAATAATGATAATAATGATGATCTATAAATTGAATTTAAATCCAAAGAGCTTAACTTTTGATCAAATTTAAATCTTTATAAATAACTATATAACTTATTACATATAAGAGTATTTTAAAAGGTAGCCCGCCTTTTTCATACGTTTCCTTTCATTTAAAAATTTTATATATTTAATAATCATATTTACCATAGTAAAAATAATATTTTTTTTAATTATTATATGCCTCAATATATAATAAAAACAAATATATATAAAAATATAGATGTATATATTTTTTCTCTGGCCAACAGTTGGCCATAATGTTGCCGCTCTGGGACTGGACCCAAGGACCCTCCAGACGGTCCTAATTGGACACACACTTCCCAGAAACGATCCATCGGGGAGAGGCGGCACTCAACAGTAAACACTCGGCACGCGTGACTCGCATACCGGAATCCCGGAATGGTTCTTCGCGTTCCCTAGTTTTTCTGATGGCGGAAAAACTGAATAATTAATAAATCTAGCAACAAATTAATGAGGCCGCAACACGCGCAACGCATCTAATATTATTATTTTTCAGGGGTTCTCAGGGGGGTGTGGCAAATGGCCCGGGCGCATGCCAAATGTTGCATGCACTGCGTTCAAATTTTCCGCCTATTTGTTTGCAACAAACAGAAACTAAAACAATCGTAAAAACAAAAATAAACCAGCAGAGGCAGAGGCAGCGGCATGTGGCACACTCCCCGCTCTAGTCACCGTATTAACCCTCCATATTTCGCTGTCGTTAAAACGGCACGCGTCCGAAATCAAATGTCAAGTTAGAGAGGACAGAAAAGGGCGCAAATAAGGGGACGCAGGACCTTTAGAGAGACAACCCCGACACGGACATGCCATACATCCCCCTAGGCACCTTTTAACCAGCGCCTCTGAGGCCATAGCAAATTTATTCGATTCGATTGGATTCGATTGGATTGGTTGGGACCGAAGCCACATTATATTTCCATTGCTCTGGCATTGTGCAGCGGCAATTACGTTTATTAACAATTGAGCAGAGGCAACTGGCAACCGTCAAGAATGTCACGCGAATGCAAGGGACAGCTAATAAGTCAAAGACCAAGGAGCTTCACTAGGTAGGACCCTCTTAAAGGTAGAAAGATACTTTGGTTAGACGGAAGAATGTGGGAAATTCCTTTAAATATAGTTTTAGATATACTTCTAGAGATACTTTTAAAGATACTTTTAAAAATACTTCTAAAAGACACTTCTAAAGTTACTTTCCTTAGTAAAATATAGATACATCTGACTATGCAGCTGTTTCCACCCACAAACCCAGTCTGTCATCAGTATCTGTGCTTGCATTCAGCGTAATTACCTGCACTTTTCAACTAGATACAGTGTGAATTTCAACAGATACCTGCCTATAAGATACAGTACAGAACATTAATAACCTATCTATAGTCAGGTTTTAAGTTGAAAAGAAAACTCAACAAAGACAACAGCTGGAGTCAGAAAACACCATTAAATGTGGGCACAACTGGTGTATCTATTGCCATTTCTTTTTAATCAGACATGTTTTTTGCCTAAGCACAGATTTTGAGCTTAAGTTAGATCGCTTCACTGGCCCGGTATTGAATTTGGAATCAGAGAAAAGCCAAAGAAAAAACCAGAAAAAAATCAAGGAAAAAATTCAAGAAAAAATTCGAGAAAAATTCCATAGCAAACGAAGGCTGTGGCCTTTTTTTTTTTTTGTTTTTTTGGGGATTAATCAAACCAATCGGAAACAAACTCAACTCGATTTTGGTTCAGGTTCAGGTTACCAATTTGAGCAGGAGGCTGTTCTACAGTTCATACTCATACTTATACTCTTCTTAAACTCCCATCCATGCTTCCATATTCCATAGATTTTAATAGCTTGGTAACAAGGCAGCACATGCATAAAGGCCTGCTCTGAGCCTGCTCCATTCCTGGCTTGAACTGAATCACTGGAATTTAATCATCAGTCAGTTTTGGGCTCGAAAGTGTGTGCTTGTGTAAGAAATGTAAGAGTGCTTTATGCGCTTTACTCGGAATTTCGCTGCAGAACGACAGAGCTTAAAACATAAAGTCCCAAAAAGTGGCAAATCCGTTGCTGCTGCGCCTCTGCAGACTCAGAGATAAAGCACCCTAAGTTATGTGAGTGAGTGTCCATTCCCGAGGTTGAGATACTCGGGTTAAGGCGGCGAAAAAATAAGGAAGCGGATGAACTTTTTTTAAAGAAATTCTTGAGAAAAATATTAACACCATTTAAGATTAGTGTATTTTTTTGGAAGCTTTAATTCTCAATGAACAATTTATAGAATTTAACGAATAGTTTCTTCTTCAAATGTCTCTTAAAATTTTTTTAGAAATTCACATATCATTTTTTATGGTGATAATACCCTGACTTAAAGGGTATTTCGAGGCTTCCACCTCCTCCACCTTCTCGTGGATGCAACAAAGCAGTGTGAATGAACTTTTACTTTTCGCAGACATCAAAAATCTCGCCGAGCTTTCTCTCCCTGGCCCCTTAGCACTCCCTCTCTGTCCCTCTGTCTCACTGTTGGGATAAAGGTAAAGGCCATCATTAATCTTGGCTGTCCACTGGTGCCACGGATCTCCCCACTTTTCCAGACATAATCCGTTAGCCGTATCGCAACTCGGTTTGCTGACTCAGTTTCCCAGTGATGCTCCCTGCCTGCCCGCCTGCCTGCCTGCCACATTCTCTGGGGTTATTAATGGGTTAAGCTAATTATTGACAAAGCGGTTTGCTCTTCTCCGTTTTGGATTTTGGCTGTTGGATGTTGGATGTTGGATTCCTCTGACTAATGTCCAGAGAGTCGCAAGTCCAAGTCCGAGCAGTGCATTATCCTCCGGACATAACAATCAATTTAAAATTCTTTCCAATACATTTGCTGCTCAAATTATGCATGACAAATGCTTAAAAGTTCATGACTAAACTGCCAACACAAAGCAGACAAAGGGCGCCGAAAAGGAGGCTTGATTCGATTCTTGTTGTTATTTTGGTTTCTTTCTTGCTTCTTTTTTATATCTTTTTGTCCGCCTTGTTGCAATGCGAGTGCGCATGTGAAAAATTGCCATAAAATTATGAAAATTTACGCTAAACTATGCCCAGGCATGGGGTTTCTGAGGGGCCAGAGGCTACACAGGGAGGACGGTGGACAGGACAGAATTCTCAGGCCCCCAGTCAACGTGGCGTCGGGCTAAAAAGTTTCCCCTCAACTTTGGGAATGGGATAATG
>JAEIHY010011235.1:0-41597 GCA_018904565.1 Drosophila tsacasi
ACATTACGGCAAACCCGGCAAAAGCCGCCGCACGTGAGAGAAGGGGAATTGTGGTAAGGGTATAGTGACAAAGCGGAGCTTAGGGGTGATTACCCAGCCACATGCGGATTACAAAATGGCCGCCATTTTCGTGTCATTCTGTCTACGGTCCCCCTGTCATGTGTGTTTGATTGTGTGCTAGTGCAAGAGTGTGTTTGTGCGGTAAAAATGCAATGGAAAATGCGTCTGGGCTGAGCCTGGGAAAAAATCAAAGTGGAAAATATGTTGCTGTAGGGAACGAAGTTTCAATTATTATTTATTTCTCTGTTACCCTTGCAAATTAGGCAAAACACTAATGAACAAGAAGAACATAACTAAAAATCCGTTGCTAAATTGCACGGGAGAGTCTTCTCAATGCTGTTATTATTTGAAAAGATATCCCGGATAAAAGAATATCCTAAGCTTGTGCATTTCTCAGCTAATGATTAAATAGAATAGAGGGACTCTGTTTTCGAAACCCAATTTCTACTGCATCATCAAACCAAATTCGGACAGATGCTCCTTAGGGTCCTCTCCCTAAAACACACATTATTGTAATGGATGCATTGACCCAATTCCTGGTATGTTTTAGATATGTCACATGTCCCTATAAAGGGCTACGACAAACGAGTTGCCAGTGACTTCTGTGACCATCATACTCCGGCACATCCCTAGGGTATTTGGGCGGATGGGAGCGACAAGTTGCTCTAATGGCAAAGGCATGGCAACGGTCTCCTGACATCGACATCGAACTTCACTTGCTCCTGCAGAGGGTAAACGCCTTTGGCACAGCTTTTGTTTCTAATTTTGCACTTGTGTGCGCAATGTGGCCGCAAAAGGCCTACGCAAGGGGGCGGCCCTCCCCCAGCTTAGCACACAGCCCCACCCACTGTCGCAGGGACATGCTGGTGGCCTGGGGCCTACGGCTTCACTTCACTTCGGCCACACGGAGCGCACCCGTAGCAGACCACATGATAAATAATCGATAAATTATGTGGACACATGTTTAATCTAGCATGAAATGGAATCATTTCCCTTCAATTTGTTGTTAGCCAGGCCAGCAAACAACAAAGCAAACGGGCCGCACAGAAAAAGTAGCGAACAGATGTGTTTTAGGCGCGTGGGGGAAGGACCTATTTAAATATAAATAATGATCAAATTATAAACGCAGGAGAGTGTCCGCTGTCTGCGGCCTGGACACGTCGCCTCTCCGAGAGAATTGTTTGTTATTTACTAAATTATTGCGCATACGCCATGTTAAGGCACTCGGACGACTCAAGCTGGCACTGTGACAACTTGTCTGTGTCTGGGTCTGGCGTCCAGCCGCATCTCGCCCCTACTGAATGATTCATTCATCATTTGCTTAATTGCATGCCAAACATTACAATTACCCAAACGACAGCTCCAAGTGTCCTCTGATGAAACGATATTCTGGCCAGACTCGCCACTACATACTATTTCCATCTCATCCAGCGTCTGGTGTCTGGAGCTTCTTAATTAATATTTTATTTCATTAGCAGATTGGTCATGACATGACGTGTGTCATCACAGAACGCTGTCAAAGTTTAAAGCACATTTGATTAGGATTTCGGGGTTAAGCGGACCTAATTAGTTGTGCAGCTTAGCATTCGCAAAACTGTTGAAAGCTGCTCTGTTGATGGGCCTTGTCAATTGCTGCGGTGGGTAAAATTTCATGTGGAGAGGACAGAAGTCCTGTTTAAAGGATTATAAAAGGCGATAAAGCTAGATTAAATGTGTAGAGTAAAGAAAACTAATTGGGTTTGTCTGAGGTATTGTTCCGTCTTGAATCTTTCCAAAACAGTTAGATTCTTAATCGGTTTATTACTGCTATTTATTTCTCTTAGAAGTCTTAACCATTTATACATTCTTCAACTCTATATACATTATATTTAAATTGATAATATTTTCCTTAAACAAGATTATCTTTATTGTCTTAAGAAAGCATTTCACAAAAAGATTTATTGACAAACCGGAGAACATTTTCGTTACCATTGAATGATATTTCAGGAATGAAGCTTCGAATCCAAGTTGTTTGCGTTAAAAACGACGACCGAGTTTTCCCAATTACACCCGCATACTCGCATACATCTCTCGGGCGGCTTTGTCTTCCGCACAAAGGCACAAACAACACAAACTACGACACTGACAATGACTCCCTGGATATTCCTTCATGGCAGCGGCTATAACAATGCTGCTACTTGTTGTAGCGTAGCTGTGCCGCTGCTGGCTCCCCCCTTGGCTTAATGTAATTGAACTTTTTTCTAATTGACACTTGTCACTGGCAAAGACATTTAAAAAGCAACAGCGAAAAAGAAATAAACTTAATTTTGACGCATTTACACATACATTTATTTCAATTTCCCTGCACAACAAAGACAGTGAGGCAACACAAGCCAAACAATGCAGGATAACTACACCCACACAGTCAAAAGGCTGGCAACCGAGGCGAGTTGCCTATCTGTGTGCTTGTGCCACAATGGAAAGCCTCTCCACAATGGCACAGAAGCCGTTACTCGGGCGGGCGAATTTATTGCACTAGTGTGAATGCGAAGGGAGTGTGGTGTGTCGGTGACTGGGAAGTTGGAGGAGTGGTTGCAGTCACCGCAAAGAAAAAGCTGCCGGAGCTGCTGCGGCGGCAGGCAGGCAGGTAGCAGCAACAGCAGGAGGGCACAACTAAATACAAAAACCACGTGACAAGGTTTTCCCTCTTCGTTTGGCGGAGGGACCCCGATGATGGAGGAGATGATGACGAGTGCTGGCTGAATAGCAGACATTTCAGTGGTGCGGCACAGTTAGATGTATCCGTGTAGCCAGCAGTCGGCAGCAGCAACTTTGTGTCGCATTCGGAGAAAGAAAACCAAACCAAACCGCACGGGGATGCATCAAGCTGTGAAGAGCAGCGAGCTGAAAGCAGACGGCGAATGTCCTCAAAATGGATAACTGGGCGTATGCGTGATATGTGGTTGTTAAAGAAAACTCTGCAGGCGGTGAGTAGAGAGAGCGAGCGGGATGCTTGAGGTCTTGATTCTAGATTGTTTCATTCTTGAAATTGGTATCAGGAAATACATTTAATATACGTCGTAGATTAAAGCAGAAAATATTTTTAGCTGGAGACAAATGAGAATATGCTTGCGAATACTTTAATATATCTCTCTCTCGCTATATGGCTTTAAATCTCTTTAACAAGTGAATTGCATGACCTTACAATAATATTGCCTGGGAATGGGCACACATGGCGTATGCGCGTTATGAAGTGCACTTCGTTAAATCCAATAACAAGACAGACATCGCCCGCAACACCAGCAACAACATGGGGCGCAACTAAAATAACACACAATCAACAGAGACAGTTAGACAGGCTTCCCCCAAAAAAGGAAAATAAAGAAAAAAAAGGCTTGCTGTTTTTCCCAAGGAGGTGGAGGAGGGGCAAAAACAAGCAGTGGCGGTCTGAGAGTCAGAGGGAGACTACTGTCATCTGAGGGTAATTGACAGGAGTCGCTCAGAGGAACAGTGTCGAGGAACTCCAGCCTGCAGTTGCAATGATTATGTCAGGCTGACTTTACTACAACTCACATCCGGCTGAACATGTATTTTAGCCAACGGTTTGGTTCATAATATAATAGGAAAAATCTCCCCAAAAATGTATAAACCATCTAGAGTAGAAAGGAATCAAGGAATGGAAAGCCTGCAGCGACATTTGAGTGAAATATAAACCCGAACCGAAAGTCAAACACCAGCAAACGTTAAGGATCACTGCAGACACGTGTGAGGTTAAAATTTTTCTTTTATTGCTCACGGACATCGTTAGCGCAAATTGTTGTGGGAAAGCGGAAGCAGTAGGAGGTAACAAATGCCAAGCTAATTTCAGAACCTCAAATCAAAGGCAAAAGAAAATCAAACTGGAAGAAAAGGAGACCCAGACAACAGACATTTAAAAGCAAAATGGAGTTTTTATTCTTTAAAGGATGAGTTAACTGGTATTTTTCTATAAACTTATTGAATAAATCAAAAAGCTTCAGATGGAATTGAAGGGAATTAAGGATGATAGTTCTAAATAATACAGAATTATATTTTCGTCTGCTACGTGTCTACGTGTTTCGGATATAAAAAGATGTCTGATTAAATTTACTGACTTAGGTCTTAACTCTTCCTAATTTTCTCCGGGCTTTTTATTCCTTTTCCCATGGCTCCTGGTCACATCTCCTTTACGATAAATCACAATTGGTATTTGGCCAACGATCGCGACACGTTCGCGCTGCCACAAAGTTTATTAAACGTCTCGCGACTTTGGCAATAACTTCGATTTCGGCGCTGGCTCGGGATTGCAATAAATTTGCTTTAATGTGCAATTTATGGGACACCATTTAATTAGTTTCAGTTGTTCGGCCGGCAAATTGATGTTGACAGAGATTATTGGTCCGGGCACGTAATGCAGCTAAAGCCTCCTCCGGCGCTCCCCGTTCCCCGCTCTCCGCCACCGAGGCCATTTGCCTCTTGCTAATGGGCCAAAGTTGACTGGTGGCCGGAGGGGCATCCCTTCTCGGTATGTGGATGCCTCCAGTTTATTTGTACGTGTCGCCGAACGACTTGCGCCCGACTATAACTTCCGCTTGGCGCCCATTGACCTCGTCAACATTTATCTAACAGTTAAATGCCAGACACACACTCACACATAGGCACACACACACATACGAGAGCACACAGTCACACATTGTGCACAGGAAAAAATTAACAAGTTAATCATTTACAGGGTCTTAAGGAATACCTTAGGATTTCTGTAATATTATCTCTACTTTAATTTATTTCTTCTTGTTTAGACTCTTTTACGAGTGTGGTAATTTAAAGTAATTTAAATTTAATTGTTTCTAGGTCTTTGAATTAATAAAGGTTCATAACGACAACTAGGTATCTATAAACCCATTGTTAACACCCTTAGACATACAAAAACACTAAGTTGTCACAGATGAATTGATATGAGCTTTCATAAATTTATCCATACATTTTTCTTTGTGTCTTTGTTGTCTCGATGGGTGGCTCGCTATTGTCTAAAAGTTTTTCCCAATTTACTTGTGTTTGGTAGTTGGCGAGCCTGGCGTTAGCTATGATTATGACCGTGTTTATGGCACTGGCTGAAAAGCCTTTATCAAGATTAATTGCTGGAAAATTGTTATGCCCCAGCGACACTTTTAGCCTAATGTCTTTTCTTCTCCGGCCGATGTTGTTGTTGTGCCAGTTAAATATTTACCAGCATGTTGAATACTTGAATGGCTAAATAGTTTGCCCGGATCGATCGATATCCCTACACGCTCCGTAAGCCACATTATTCTAATGAAAACCCGAGCAGGGCTTGAAGCTGTCTCCAGAGGGTTGATGTTGGAGTTGCCTCGTTGAGGGTGCGGGAGTGTTTCCTTTTGAAATCGTTTTCAATTCCTTCGATGGAACTCTTTAAACCAACCCCTGCTCGGGTTGGTATAGAACCTATTACAACATGCAAATAATAATTGCGCTATTAAAAGTTGCATATTAAATGCGACACGACTACTACAGCGACTAGCGAGCAGCAACGTCAAACTTGCAACGTGCAACACTAGGTCCAACACAAGTGGCGGGAATGTGTAACGCTGACGCCCAACAACATATCGGCCCTGCCACAAAGCAGCCCTCAAAGGGTTACAACTAGAGAAAGCCGAAGGTTGCAATTCACTTTAAAGTTTTATAAGGGCTTAGGAAGTGCTTAAACTTGGTTAAATTTTGGACTCCTCTGAACTTATTTATTCTTTTAGATTTCTATATAAATGCATAAATAAAATATTATATACTTAAATGAGTATAAGTTACTGCTCTTGAATACATAAAATTTCAAACTTTATACTTGATTTTTCAGGGATATAAGTACAATTTGAATAAGCAGGCAAGGTACTCATTGTAAGGGCAACAAACTCACATGGCACACACTCTCGCCCGCTAGTGGCAAAACCTTGGCACATAAATTATTCATTGATTAGCAACAAACGCTATTAAACATGCACCCAAAGTGCCTGGCTCCAACCCTTCGGCTCCCTGTGAAACCGGGGACCAAGTTATTATTGTTGTTTGGTAATACTAGTAAACGCTCGTGCGCGGAGACACTTTAAACTGTCATCTGTTTTGGTGCCTGTGGCCTTGTATTCTGGCCGCCTGCATTTCCGGTTATTGCCCAATTGTCCGGCTCCGATTGCGATTCGGTTCGCTGATGGTTCGCCTAAAAGCATGCTATAAATTTTTGCTGCCGCCATCAAAGAGCGCTAAACGGCTTACATGACCACGCCTACGCCGTCGACCACGCCCACCGCCCCCAGAGCCATATAGCCCAATCCCATAACAGTTAATGCCAGTGGAGGCCATGAAGTTTTTTTCACCCGCTTTTGTAAGCTTTTCCTTACATATATAGTATGTATATATGTACATATAAAACCTATGTATATAGGAAAATTTTAATTTAAATGTTTTTGGCTGCCGTCTGCTTGCTCACCGATACTCGCTTCCATTTGCACAGAGAAAAAATAATGAATTAATTTAACAAAGTTCTTAATCTTTCCAGACTTGACGTCTTAAATATTATGGCTTATTCAAGTACTTGGAGATATCCTACATCAATTTTCAAAATTTTTAAATAAATTATTATAATTCTGTTTACATATTTTTTATCTTCTAAATTCCTGTTCCATCCCTTACCTTTTCTTTTATTTTTATAAGTATTTCCATTACTTATTTGCTAGCTCTGATTTAATGGACACTTTTCAAAGGCAGAATATTAAAGCGTGAATGAATTTTGTTTACTGTATATATACGCGGCTTTTATGCCCCGAAATTGTATGTGTTTTGAGGGGGAGGTCGAAGTGGGATTTCAGAAGGGAAAAGGCGAGTGAGTGGGCGAAAGCTGAGCTTGATGAAAATCTGAAAATGGCCGGCAAAGCGAACATTTTTCAATGGCATTTTCTTTTTCCCCCTGAGTAAATTTTTTCAACGCTCATTTTTTTTTGTTTTGTTTGCTGGGGTAAAATTTTTCTGTAAGTGACCCTGAGCTGGGCGGAGGGTTGCGGCTGCGGTTTTGTTTTTTAGTGGTCTTGGTCGGTCTTGCACGTTGCCCGGCCATAGAAAAACACACACATGCGAGTTATGCAGCTGCTCTCGGTGCGGCTTTTAATTTGCTTAATTTTGCGCTTAGCCACAGCAGCTGGCAAAGGCTACTTTGAAAGCGAAAGGATAACGTCGAGTGAGAGGGGCGAGCGGACTGCGGAGGACACGGACGGAAAATCCATTCGCTACCATTCTCAGCTTGTGGCTAATGTGGCAACAGATGTTTGGGAATTCCAGGGTTTTAATTTTTTTTTTATATATCTTTGTGTTGAGTGAAATGGGTGCCATGGGTGAGGACTTTGATTAATTGTAGTAGAAGGTGTTACAAAGTAGCTACATTGAGGCAAAGGAGGTATATTTCAGGTTTAATATTGATTGTACATTTTTCAATACAAAATCCTTAATTAGCCCTTACCGGAGTCTTAAATTTAGGCCACCTCCATGGACGATTTAGGCCTGCCTTTAAGGCCAGCTGGCTTCATTAAAGCTTGGCTGTCCTCCGGCCCGAGCCATAACCATAGCCATATTTTGATATAATCGCCAAGGCACACTTACTGGCGCCCATATATACATATATAGGCCCGATGCCTACAAGATTAGTGAGCTGCCGGGCACGCCTCAAAATTGATTTCATGAATATTTCAAAAGGTTTCACGCACAGCCGAGGACTGGGAAGTGCTGGCGGGAATGTTTTGGGGTTAGCGTCGATGTTGAGGCTGTGGTGTCTGTGTATCAATTAACCTGTCCCTCCAACACTTTGTTGTGGTTGCCGGAACAGAGAATGCACGACCAAGGAAAAACAAAGCACGAAAATCGGAAACCAAAACAGAACAAAGCAAAGCCAGCGTCGATGTGTATCAAGAGCAATAAGCATATTACTGATACTCCCAGCTGTCCTGCCGACTGAAAGGAATTTCAATCAGGCCACCATTTTAATTGACCGCCAATTTGAGCAGACACCGAAATGTTGACTACATTTTTTTTTTTTTTTGAAAACTCAACGAAAAATTGGTTTAGCTATTGACTTTATCACGTATTGTGGTCGGACAGAGCCGACAAGGAGCGAAGTGGGAGGTGTGGCGAAGGGCCCAAACAAAATGTAGCTGACCTTGCAAAGGGCTCTCCAGACAGCCCGAGCTATTCGCATGTCGAAAGTTGCCGGCGCAGCAAAGTCAAGTCTATATATGCAAAAAAAAAAGGAGCCAGGGCAGGGGAAAGGACAGGTTCATCGCACCGAAAGGACAAGTCCAGACAGCTCCTAGGCATATCCGTATCCATATGAGTGAGACTCCCCGGGTGACTGTGTGCGTGGGTCCTGTGTTTGACTTTGGGCTTGCAGCCAAAACTGTTATCAGCCATTTTAATAATGGCCAGCTTAAAGTGTAGGACAAGAAAAATGTTTGCCAACAAAGGACCCGGCAAGGAAACGAAAGAAAGCCCCGAAGAAGTTGTGAGAAAATCATTAAAAATTCCCTGGGCAGAGACATTGAGTTGGGCCAGAGGCCAATATACCTGGCCCTAGACTCTCGTCGCATGCTGAGTATTTAGCCGAGGTCAAATTGATATGTCTGCTAGGACGAAAACAGGCCAGACAGGCCAGGACACAAGAGAGATGTGTATGGCCTGCACAATTGTCAGAGAATGGGAAGAAGACATGAATGGCATAAGTCTATAAGAAATAAAACACCGCAGAAAAAACATAACACTTTAACAAATGAAAATAGCAGAGCATTGGAAGGAACTATTAAAGTTAATTAGTAAAATAAATCAACATATTACAGTTTCATTATAGCGTTCTAAATTTACGGTACCAGCTGCGTTTTCTTTAATTGTTTCAAGTGTACACCTAACGACCAAGAAGGCAGCTCAGGGAATATAAGCTATTCCTGTCCTGAATTGCACTTTGCCTCTCTGCTGGCTGATGACGACTAAATGTCACTCAAGTGTAATTTACAAGCACTAGAAAAAGTACCATCCAGACAGGAGCGGATTGTGTGCATGGGGGGGATGGGACAAAATCCTGGTAATCGTAATAAAGTGTGGCAAAGGTTCAGACCTTGTAAGTTTACTGCTTGTATTTGTCGGGGACCGCAAGTGACTTTTATTGTGCGGGAAAGAAAATTAATTTGGTTGCTTTACAGTCGGGGGAAAAATAGAGAAACAACTAACACCAGTTCACGGATTATTTATAGACATTTTCCTTGAGTTTTTAGAAAAGAAAATAATAAAGCCAAACTTAAATCCGATTGCCACAGGGGCTCAGTTGGCGTCATCAAAAACCACAAAAAAGCCAAAAACGAAAAAAGTAGAAAAGTAAACCTGGGGGCACAAAATATATAAACCAAAAAAAAGGTAATACACCGAAATAAGTGTGCTGGAAAATTTATTTCATCAATTTAGCAGTAAATTGTTTAGAGCATACTTTTTTTCTCGGCGACAATAACAACAAGACCATAAAGAGCTTAACCAACACAACTGCAAAAGCACGCACAAGCACAAAAGACTTCGACAAAAGCAAAATAAATCGATAAATCTTAAAAATCGTTTTGTTGTGGCCAGGTCGAAACCGGGCGAAAGCAAACACAACAGGCGCTCAGCAGAAGGACTTTAAAGCATCAAATATTACGCATTCGCAGCGAGTGCGGCTGTCAGGAGGAAGAGAGGGAGGGGGAGAATTAGAGCGAGAGGGAGATGGCCTATAAACGAAGATAGAGCGAGTTCAAGCCGGCTTACCCCGCAGAGCTTTTGCCAGATAAACGGACCATGGACTGCAGCAGCCACAAGAGTTGCACGAGTCCCGCCGACTACATGTGTAAATTACGACGCAGCGGGTGCGGGGTTCTGTTCCAGAGGGAGACGGCGATAGTGTCGGAGTGAGAGAGAGGGAAAGCAGCCCTGGAAAAGTGGCTAAAAGTGTACGTAAAAATGCATGATATATGGTAAATGTTTTGTGGCATTTTTGGCTTAGTTCTGCAGCGCCAAGCGCCATGAAGCCTTGGCCATATCTCTGGCAGTATCTGTTACTCGTAGCAAGCATAATGCATACAAATTGTGGCATTTTCCATGCCAGCTCAACTGCTTCATACGAGAGCCGCTGCTGCGGTCCCTGGCATTTTCCGAGCTTCCGAGGCTATTGAACATGACATTTAACGATTGCCCATTGATAAGGGCGGGACCTTGCCCTGAAACAAAGTGCACTCCGGGCTTTGATGGCTGTTTCCCAGAGTTGAGTCAGGTGAACAAGCATATCAACCATTTTACTTTGGTTTCTAAAGAAGGAAAAATGTATTCATGGCTACTATTTGGCTAAAGGTTTATTGAAAGATTTATAGAAAAAAATTAGAAGAGAATTAAATTATCCTTAAAAAAATACCAAGACTGTAAAATAAAATAAAAGTACTTTAAGTTATTTATAACCGGCACTTCTTTAAATTTTTATAGATTTGGACATTTATTTGAAATTATGTAATAATCTACTATCTAATCAATAAAATGATTAACTTAACAAACTGTCGAAACTTTCGGTCAAAATGTAAGCCACCAGAGAGGCCCCGAATAAAAATATTCTCCATAAATAATTCGGAATATTTTTCCAGCACTTCATAAAGTTGCATGTAAATAAAGACAGGCTCGGGGAAACCGCAAGCTCCTTTTTTTCCGTGGGGGCTGGCCAGCTTAGTAATAGAAACCTAAACACTAAAATTGAATTATCTGCCCTGACCGGAGCACAATTTAAAAATTACTCGCTCGGAAAATTCAATCAGCAAGCGGACTAAGGAGGAAGGACACCTTTCCGGCGCGCTCTGCTCCTCGTCCTTGTGCAGTTTTCCTGCTTCATGCGAAAGTAAATAAATAAAATAAAAACCCGAAAACAATTTCAGAAGGTAGCCAAAGGAGGAGAGCGAGTAAGGGAAGCCTGAGCATCTTTAAAAGTCCGCTCCGAAAAATGCCTAAGATGCTTAGTATTTTTGGTTTCTCCTTAAAATTGTTTTTTTTTCGACCGCTCAGGCATGAAAAAAATTTACACAATTTAATGTGTTTTTTTTCGGCTGCTTACAAAGGCTTCAAGGAATTCCGGGGCTTACTCGTTGTGTGTGTTGACTCTGGCTTTAAGCTGCTCAACTGAAGCGCGAAACGACAATTTGCGCTTGTTGTTTGTTCCTCGCCACCACTTGTACCCTCTCTGGTTTTTCCTTCACGCATTAGCAGCAGTAAGCAGGCCGAGGAAAATCACTTGGCCGCCTAACTAAATAAACGACTTTCGCAAGCCCCCTTTTTCCGCCTGGGTGTTGATTCACCTTAAAGCATAGACAAGCGCACACCTGGCCGAGGCTTGCATGTTTACAGTTTGTTACTTTATTTTGCACTTACTTCTGCGCCACGCCCACGTCTGGGCCACGCACCTGAAGTGGCGGAGGTGAATGCCATTCAAATCGTGAACCTCTGGTGATGACCCGGCCGGAAAGCAAGTCAAGGTTAATTTCTGTTCGCAAAGATCTGGCGAGCTTCAGCAATGGCTAAGGGTCGTTTCATTTCTGTAATCATGGGAGCGAGTCCTTGTCGAGGGCAGCTACCCAGGAAGCACTTGAAAATCCACAGAGAAAATATTCCTGGATTGCTTAGTGCTATTAAAACTATGGAAAACCGATACAAATGATTCCATTTGTATGATAAACCGCATTTAAAATAAATATAATCAAAAAATTGGTTTTTAGGGGAAACTCTTTCTAGGTTTCTTTGGTTAATTACTTGAATTTCAAAAGAAAAATTAGCTCTTTTTTTCTCAGTTACCCTTAATAAGAGCAAACATCTCGCGTATGAGAATCTCTAGACTTGCGTTTAAGCATCCTTAATCCTGCTTATTTCCAAAGCAGCACGGGGAGCTGAAGCTCTCATTATTTATACCCTGACATGGGATCTCAATAAGGAAGCGTTTCCTGTTTGCCGCGCTGAGTCTAAATTTCAATTGGATTATTTATGGGAACAACCACAGTTCGGGGCATTCAAGGGTATTCTGGCTTTCAGCTGCTCGGCTCTGCGTGGAGAGTGAGCTACACATTTCCACGTGTGCGGCACAAACGAACACAAATTCATTACAGCGGCAACATCGAATAATGGCTTTGTCTGTAAGTAGCTTGTGATTGAATTGAGCCGCCAGTCCTTGCCCCGCAGGACTGAAATCTTTTACCTTTCGCTCACCTGGCAATTGTTGGCTGGCTGAGTGTGTGGCTGTGTGTGTGACAAGCCAAATGAAAAATGAAATCAAAGCATTTAAAGCGCGACATGCGCTGACGATGTAAACGACACCAACGCTGCGAGGACTCTGCCTCTGACAGGATTCCACTCGGAGCCCTTCTGCGTTGCCCCTGGCTTCTCTTTTCCCCCCTGGATTAGCACACCAGATCCTTCGGTTATTTATGTGTGTGTGCCCCATAAAAAACGAGCATAGATCCCCCCACACACAGGCAAGCCCGCACCCACACGGGAGAGTAGAACTCTGAAATGTACACACACGCCAGGAATCCTTTTCAATTATTTCCCTGTGCAGCTTGCCTGGTTTGGGGTTTGGTTTTAGGTATTCGCCAGATTTAGGTGTGTTTGCTTAGCTCTAGCCAACTCGAAACTTTTCAAATCCCGTAATTTCACTATCCCCAAAGTAGAAGCCACTTGCCTCAATCAAATGTTTATAAAAGGCACGATTGTTGCAATTGTTTAGCTATTTATATTTAAAACGACGCTTTAATCAGAATTCTTTAAATCTTAGTCATGTCAAAAATTATTATTAATATCGAAATCAAATCGAAGTGTAATGTATAAATTTCGGAATATTTAATTTGAAGCATCATATTCTTCTTCAAATTGTGCGATTTATTCGCTCTAATTACTTGTGGGTATATTACAGCGCCCACACTGATTGATTTGCCATTAGCAAAGGCCATTCATCATTGGCTCACTTACGGACTCATACAAACATTCATACATTCATATATATGCACCATGTATCCTCCCTCCACAACTTTCCCTTGACAATTGTCCCATATTCTGTGCAATTATCATTGTTGACATTAGGGGGATCCCGTCACTCCGGCTCCACTCATTACATGGCAAGTGTTCGTGGCCTGTTAGCGCCTAAAAGCAATTCGTTGTAACTATTTTCTATGGGACTATGGGCCCCATTAATGCCATTTTGCGTAAACAATTTTAATTCCTTGCCTCCAACTGCTGCAAGTTTTGCATTCGCATTCGATAAGAGGCGACAGGCCGCGCGCGAGCTTACTCCGTCGACCTGGGGCTCACAAACTGGGGGCGAATTATGGTAAAACATACAGGAGGCGTGGCCCTAGGAGGCGGTGGCATATAAAACGAGGACTTGGCATGCAAACCGAGCCATGTCAGTGCAAAAGGGATCAGGGAACGGAGACAGACAGGCACGGGGAACAGGCGAGCCTTGCATGTCCTCGGTTTATCTGCACACTTTAAGATAAAATCGAGCAAGTCGCAAACAGAAATTAATTATCACACGTGAAAACTTTGCGTTCTAACTTTGAACTGAGTCTAGATTGTGAATTAAATTGTATTTAATATGACTGCAATATCTTAGAATTATATAAGCAATCAAAGTAGTTTTGTAATCAAAATTGACATGTTAAAATATCATCAGGGTAATTCTGAATTTCTTTATTTGGAAGTACTATAAAATTGAACCTTTCAAGGTGCATAGGTGCTTGATTATAATTTTTATTGTTATTCTTATTTAAGGTTTTCTTCATAAATTGTTTTAAGAACCATGCCTTAGTTTCTGCTCTTTCCAATATCATCAATGTACTTGTCAGTATAATCTGACTACGTGAAATTCCGCTTATGTTTCTCTCAGTGACTGACTGACTTCGCCCAAGGCGGAGTGAGTGTGAGTGTCTGTGGCACAATGCAAGTGACAGTTTATGGCATGCAGGTATGGCATGCATTTTATTTGCTTTCGATTAGACCCAACTAACTGTCTCGTCTGCTGCAGTCTGTTTGCCATTTGTTTATGGCGACTAATTTCGTGTTAAGAAATTTGCAAACAATCCGGCCCGGCCCAGAGCTGCTCCTGCAGCTCCTTCTCCTGCTCCTCCTGCCCATTTGTCATGGTTGAATAGTCGTTTTCAAAGGAGCACACTGCCGAGCAGTAGCAGTCGCCGTCGCATTGGCAGTCTAGACATGGGTCCGCACACTCGCATGAGGCCTGTCAGTGGCAGCTGCTCGTCTGTCTGTCTGTCTGTCAGCCTGAACTTGAATTTTAAATGCCCAAACCGCAAATACCGTGTGTGCAGAGGGTGTGGGCCTTGTTGTCTGTGGTCATTAAATGTCAGCGGCAGACGGCAAAAAATCAAACGAGAGCCACCGCATTATGCATTAACGCCAATGTCAAATTTGACAGTCTTTTGCATCTAATTTTACCTTTGGGCAGTTGTTAAAAATCGATGTCAAAGGAATTTAAAAAGTTTAAATACTATAAAAGTATATTAGCTGTGCTTCAGTTAGAAACCACTGTACTCCTGGGCCTGGTCGTTAATGGGTTTCTTCTGTGCCGAATAAATCATTTTATAAAAGCGGAGAGTTGAAAAACGCTAAATCAACAGATTTCCAGACCTCCACTTGATGATATTGTCACGTACGGCGTTATACGCTGCGTATGCGCAACAAATCGGGGCCAAAGTCAAATAAACATAATTTTCTCCTTTTTTTCGCCACTGTGGCTGCTGCTACTGTAGCTACTGCTTTTGCCGCCCCATCAACAATCAAGCTAAAAGCCACGTTCAGGTGGAGTTGCCCCTTGTTGTGTGCGCCATGCGGGTGTGTGTGTCGCATATGTAACAATGTTTGCCTGGCCAGATTAAAAATTATGCTTTGTTTGCCCAACTGTCAGCAGAAAAAGCACGAGCAACACCACCGTCGACATGGAAAACCCCCAAAAACGAGCAGAGAAAAAAATAACAGAACTGGTGTAAAAAACTTTTCTGGCCTACACACAGTGACAGTGACAACAAACCAAACAAAAGTTGGCCAACAACGACAACGACAACAAAAACAAAAAAGTGAAAGAAAATCACAAAATAAAAGCGGAGAGCCAGAGAGTTCCGTTCGTTGTTCTTACCTTGCCCCGAAAATGTGTGTCAGCTGATACATAAGAGCCGCCCCACCACCCACGCATCATAATCATTTTTTTTCGGCCATACTGTTGTTCGGGGCAATCAGCATTTTTCTTTATTTCTGGCCCGTTTTGCAAGCTGAAGTTTATTTTGTAAACATGCCACTAAAAGTTTTCCACTTTGCTCTAAAATACTCAAACCGAATGCCAACACCAGCGACAACGTGTCCCTAAAACCTCAGCCCCCGTGCCGCCCTGCCCCAGCCGTTTCTTTGTGCTTGCCGTTTTTAGTTAATTTAAAAAGTTTTTTTTTGCGACCTCCTGCTTGCAGAGAAATTCCAGTCGTTCGTTCCTCGCTTTTGATTTGCAGCAGTCAGAAAAATTGGTAAGCGATTCGTCGAAACGTTGCAAAGCACTACACACAAACACGGAGGGGTATTTTCGTAGTGGCAGTTGTAGTTGCGGCTGGTCGAGTCCTGGGAAAACTGACATTTGTGCTCCGTCCCTCCCTCCTTCGGTATTTTCGTTTCCTTCCTTTTTTTGCCAAGAAATTGCTTTTAGAGTTTTTCCTTGGGTTTGCTTTGCTTTTGACTGCTGCCGCTCAAAAAATGTTTCTTTTATTTATGTGCTGTCACCGAAATTGAATTAGAAATCGCTTGTGCTGGCAGCCAAACCAGAGGTCGAAATGGATCTTAACTCTCTGAAGTTGTGATGAAAGGGGAGTCGCAAAACGTGTTTAAGTATCTACAAAGTAAGTGACAGCTTGTTCAGGATTCTAAGATCTTTGGTTTAAAGTGTGGTATGTGGTAATGTTCAGAAACACATTCACAACAACTCTTAAGGAGCTTCATTCTTAGATACCTCTTTGCTTAGAATAATAATTTCTATTCAAAGCATATGCAAATATTTCATCAAAAGGAGCATCAGGGAACAAAAACAGTATTCTTTATTAAAAGAACAGGTCAAAATTCCTGGGGCGGCCTTAAAAGAATAATTTAATGAGAACTAACTATTTTTTGTCGTAGCTGAAGATATGTAATTTTTATTAGATTAAGTTCCAGCTATTCTCGCTATTTACACACTATGTATAGATTCTCATCATAGATACATTTCAGCGGAAGTCCCATTCGAGTTCTAAAGTTCGATTTTTAGAAACTCCACGATTTCATTTTGCAATCAAAGCAGGCCCCTTAATGGACGCATTTAACCTTTTTTCATGAATTCAAATGGCCCCGTTATCTTGGCCGAGATGGACCGCTTTGCTTACCAAAATATTCGCCATTGTCTGCATTTTGATGGCATAGAGCAAGGATCCATTCAACTGCTCTTCGGCCGAGCTGCACGTTTGGCAGCCTTTAATTAGATTTCATTCGGTCGCCGACATCGTTGTCGCTTCGCTGTCCTGTCCCAGTCCGGCTGCCCTGCCCCCTACCCGAGTCCTTGTCGCAGGGCATCGACGCCCGCTGACAACTGCGTTCCATTCCTGGTCCCTCTCTCGTTGCCACTTTGCATATAGAGCTCCATCTCGTCCAGTGTTTGTCAGCGCAAAATTTTTGCGCTTTTTGCGTGAAAAATGATGGGAAATAATTTGCCAACGATGCTGTCCTTGGTCCTTTCGCCAGCGCGGAAGACCAAGAGTAAGTGGGTCGTGAACGTGCGTTTGACGTGGCCATTTGGCGCACCTCACCAGAGATAGAAATGGGGAACGGGGCTGACCATGGTTTGTTTTTCCCACTGCAGCGCTGTCCTCCTTACTTCCGTTGCGTGTATTTAGGTGAAATTTATTTTACTAATTATTATGTAAGCGGCGGCGCTTTGAAGCTTCCAGCGCAAGTGTTAGTTAATGAAATTAAAGCGCTTTTAAAGTGCGCCAAGCCACGCCCACGGCGCCCTCGAATTTCGCTCGCCTTGTAATTTATGCGCCAGCTGTGTCTAACACGTTTTAAAACGTAGCATAACGCAAATGATCGATAATTTATACCCATAAAATAAAGTTAACCTTGCTGGAGGAAACTCCTCTGCCCGCCCACCTCCGCCCCGCTGTGCAATATGATAATGTTCCGGTTTTAACTCAATTTCGGATGCCAACGCCGGGCGGTATTCCCCTGGCCCAAGGTGGACAGCAAAATAAATTTGTACACACATATCCAGTGGAATAACAGCATGCACAATACTTATATATTTACCTTACTATATATAGTGGTATGTATATTTTTTTATAGCTCTCCGGGGATAATCAGCGGGAGAGAGATGGGACGAACGGCAGCAGCATCGGTAGCAAAGCTAATGTAAAGTCCAACACAGACACATAAAAATGAGAATTTATGCATTTTTTCGAGGCTGAGACCGGTTGGGCAGAACAGTCAGCCAAAGTAGCCACCGCAGGGAGCAGCAGCGGCGGCAGGACGAACAACAGCCTGCCAGGGGGCGGCGGACAGGATACAGGAACCCGGAGCAGAGGTGACACAGGTGACGCTTTTGTGGATTTGTGGCCAACATTGGCGTTTATTACTAGCGGGACATCAGGGCGTGGCGGAGGGGAAGGAAGTGCGCACATGTCGCTATGGAAAAACGGTATGGCAACAAAATGTCCATAATGAAGTTGTAAAAATTGCATAATTTTATTTCGTTCTTTTTCGTATTAATTTAAACATTTTTACCACTTTTAAATGTTTGGTCAGAAAAAATATGTACTGAACTTCAAACAATGGATTTAAATGTTCAATTAAGGTCCGTGTCCGCGTTGAGGGCAACGTATAAATGGCTAAAAGGAGACTTAAAACGGCCAGGTACATTTCACATTTCACAGAAATTGCACAAACACGACTTAATTTTATAAAATATTCGAATATTTTCAGTTAAATTTAAGAACTCAAAAACGCTTTTCCTCTGTCTTATTGCCCAAATAAATGTTATCTCCCTGTATACCTTTTTTCTTGACTTGCCAACGTAAACGAGTCTTTGAAACAAAAGTCACAAATGGCTAATTAAAAATGTATAACTTTTTATGCATAATTAAATTTTATTTGTTCTGTGCCTCAGACAAAAGTTAACGAAAAAGAGAAAATGTCACATTTTAAAGTCCGTCGAAAAGTGGGAAAATATTTTGGGTAAACAATGCGGACATAAAAGACTGCAATTGCTAGTGAAACGGACACTGAGCAAATACGTCAAATGGAAGAGCAAATGATGGCCAATAAAATACAAAACGAAAACGGAAACAAATTTTATAACAGAAAAACTAAAGATTCGCCTTTTTTAATTGATTTAAATTTAACAGAGTTGATCGAGGTTAAATACTGTTTCTACATACATATAAATAATACCATTTTAATGAGAAGCAAGTTTCATTATTTTATTTAAAACAAAAAAATTAAGTTATAGTCACCTCGAAATGTTATATATTCTGTTTAGTTTTAATTTAAGCTTACTTATATTAAATCCATATTTAAAAGGAACTCTATCATGAAAGATCATGAGTTAGGAAAATACTTGCTTTATACTTTTCAACCAACATATAAATCGCTTCCACAGCCAGCTAAAGCTTCAAAAACCCTTTTTTTTAGAATATATGTGTATAATAATTACAGGTTAGGAGATTATGAAACTTACCCGGTTTGAAGCCATCGGCATGCTCGTGCGAATTAGCACAGGATATGGCTCCCATGATCAGGCAGACGATGAATGAGATGGTCCTGGACATGGTTATGACTCTGCACCCGATCTGATTGGCTGTGATAGCGGCTTAGTTAGTATTCTATGCGTGGCTTGGATGCGGCTCACTGCACCAGCATTGAGTATGCTAATAAATTGGGCTCGCTCTGCTCGAACATCGCTTCAAATATTTAAGCTCGTTGCTCTAATTCGCTTTCCCGGTGATTTGTTGGCGGCGTTATATCGTTTCGTTTCGTTTGCTCTCCACTCGTGTTTTTGTTTTTGTTTTTCACTTAATTAAAAACTTTTGGGCTGCACATAAATTCATTTTAATATTTACAAACATTTTTTGCTCGGCTCCTTGGCTGCCTCCGCTGGTGTTTGTACAAAACGTATAACCGTTAAGATGAATTTTTAATAGAATTTGACGAGGCTCAACTTTGGTCACCTATATAAATACACATATATATATATATATATAAGTATGCAAACATATATATATATGTGTGAATATATTTGTATATGTAAGTGTGTGTACGCTGGGTACGCTGTGTGTGCGCGCTTGTTTATAAATATTTAAAATAAAACGCGCACGTGTTGCTCATTTCTCGCTGTTTTCTTGCCCGCCCAGCATTAAAAATGTAATTTCAAATCCTTTTTCCGCGCATCCTGAGGCTAAGCCTTAGCCATGGCCGTGTCCTTCCCTCTCCGAATGATAACTGCAATTAAACAGAAAGAGACGGATCAAATTAGAGATTTCGCTCGCGATGTCAGTGGACGTTTCATGTGGTTAGTTGGGTTTTAATTAAAATTCTCGCATATTTGCCCACTAATCCAGTTCGTTCTGGGCTCCGCTTTTGGGGGATTTCATGGCACTGCTCTGCCATAAATAAATGCTCATTAATTCGAAGGCCATTACATAATGCCGGGGCACACACTCACAGAGGGAACAACTTAATGCCAATCAATAATGATGGATTAGCTGGGGAAGCTTACACAGGAGAACTTCCATCTATCTGCTCGACGGTGGGTTACGCAAACAAATAGTCCAAGTTTAGCTTAGATGGAAATTAATTGGGGAAGAAGAAAAACAAAGAACACTGGGGGAAAGTCGCTTAGCTTTTGAGAGTTTGGTCATTTTTACTCTTACCAACATATAGCTCTCTGTTTTTTAATTATTATTTATACAGTGACCGTTTAGATTTTAATAATAGTTAATATTTTGCTTTATAATTTTAAATATTTTGTATGAAACTCTATCATAGCCTTGACATATATATAATAATATAATTTCATTTAATTTTTTGCAGTGCACTTACACCGGAGATATGGTGGGAATTCAAATACCGTGACCCAGAGCAACACCACACATGACATTCCCAATCGCCTTGTCAATGGCCTAATGTGTGTGCGGTCGCAGACTCGAGCAGTCGGAGAACTCCAGGACACCCTCAGCCACCACTCTCCCCCTTCCAGTACACCACCCTTGCTAACTAACGGTAATTGACAAAAGAGTCATGAAAACTTTGACTCGAAAGTTGTTGCCACGTTTTTGTTTAACACGCAGCCAAACAAGCTGACAAACTTGTATGACAGCCAGTCAAGCGAAGTTCTCCAGCGCCTGGGAAAAACCTGGCGCTTGGAAGGAGCCAAAGGACTGGGACAGGAACGCAACAGGATGTGGGTGCAGGTGTGATGGGTCAGAGGCGCAGGGCCACCTGAGCAGCAGCAGGTAATGCCAGCAGTCACACCCACGCACAGCTCAGCCCAGGCACAAGTTGTGTTACTTGAGCAAGTTTGCATTGGGTAATTAAGAGCTGTGCAAGTGTTTATTGAGAGATTGTTGGCGGAGAGTGTCTATACTTATGTGCGAGAGGCAGTGGGGGTCCTTAAGGGGCGAAAAAGTTTAGTTTTTCAAGCGGACCGCAAGAAAAAACTATGGAAAAACTTTGTCTTATAAAAACGATTAGCGAGCATTGGATACCATCTACATTTATATATTTCTTAAGATATCTTCTAGGTGAAAGATTATTTTTATAAAGCCCCATTAAAAGGACATTCACACGTTACTTGGTAAGTAAATGAGTTCTTTCCAATGGTAACTTATATTCTTTATAAAATAGTACCTATGGAAATAGTAATTACACCTATTAAATTCTTACATTATTAAATTTCTTACATTTTCTCTCAATTTTCTATTAAATTTCCTACCCTTTAATATAAACTCCTGAGATATAGATCCCGGCAGTAATAATTTCTGCACTGCTTTTCCCCCAATGGCTCGACAAATTCCAAGTCACTTGGCTAGTCAGTGAACCCATTTGCCGGTGCCCATGGAAAGAGTCAACAAATGGCACATTAGATACTGCAACCGATGGAAGCGGCTGAAAAAACAGCAGGGCGACGGCAAACAAAAACCATTGACAAAAACTCAGTCAATTATGCCAACAATATGCACACATTTCAAAAACGATTCCAGACCGACCAGGAGGAGCCCGGCATAGGCAACAACAACACACGGCAAGGACAACACGGATATTCCATAAAGCTCTCTGGCAATGTTAAACAATAACAAAAAGAGTGGGGAAAAGCGAATGAACAGAATCTAACCCAGCCCACCCAAGCCAAGCGAACTGAATAGGCGATGGGGAGAGAGGAAATCGGGGAAAAGGGAAAATGGAGTCAGTGTGAAGTTGGTTGAATGTTTTTTCGCCCTGTGGCGATAGTTTCATTTTATTTTACAGCTGCTCTGGCTCAGGTTTACACTTTTATGAAGTGTTTCAAGAATATAATAATTCATTAACCACAAAAATAATAGGTTATAATTTTATACATAATATTTTATATATTGAATTATTAATTGTGGTTAGCTAAAAACACCAGGACAGAATATATCCACGCACATACTGAAAAACATGCAAATAGTTCATAGTTTAGGGTATTTTAAACTTCGGACAGATTAACGAACATTTCTATAACACAATTTTTGTTTTTCTTCATTCTTTTTCATTGCAAGTTACCTGGCATTGCCTTCGAGCGCTAAGCGTATAAATTGAGCGCAGCAATTTCATTTAAATGTGCACAATAAACTTAGTTCATGACCCTCGAGCAGTTCGCCTGCTCGCCTCGTCAGCGTTGTGTTGTGTGTCGTTTATGTCTGCACATCGTCTAAATGGTAAATCACATTAAATTTGCGAGCAACATGCATAATGCAGGCCAGGCCAGGGCAGGGTAGGCCGGGCAAAAAACAGCCAGGACGAATGACAGGCCCCAGCAGGAACCGGAAGTGCAGCACACTGCCTTTTTCTGTGGGGCAATTGGAATGAAATGAATTGCGGTTAAGAAGGAGTCGGCGAACAAAGCAAAGTCAGCAATGGAAATCGGGAAAATAAACAGTAAGAATCGCCCGCGCTAGAAAAACTGTCGCCAAGCGAAATCGATAAACATGAGGGAAACTTAAGCGATCGGGTTGAGTGAGTGGCATCGGGCATAAAGGTAATTTAGTCGCTTGACATGCTTTTCCAACTGCCAATCGTTTTTCATTTTACTTCAGTTACAGCATTGCATTTGATTTGCATTTCCTCCACTCCGTTCTCGATCCCGACAGACAAATAGATGGTGAGAGTGTGTCCATCTATATCCATCCGCTTTTGTCAGTGCATTTGGCATTATTTGACAGCGGGGAAAAGGCAAATTGATTGGCTGAATGAAAATTAATTTAAGGCCGACGGCAGAGCTGAGAAGAGGAACTCGCTCTTTCTCCACCGGCCACTCCAATTAAATCCTGCCTTCGGCTGGGTATGAAAATTTAAGCAATATTTTAAAAGCCTGTCTCCCGTCCGTTGTATATTTTATGCCTTATATTTACAGCAACTGGGGTATTTCGGGATGAGTAGGGCCCCAGTTCGGGGGTGCTGAGGAGGAGGAGGAGGGTTTGAGTGGTCGAGCTCTACTTTTGCACCTGCAACTGCAACAATTTCTTCTGGCCCCCGTTGTTTCAGTTTTTTTTCGGTATTTTTTCGTAGATATACATATATTTTTTTTTTTACTTTTTGCTGCCTCAATTTCCGGCAAACTGCCGACACGGCTTATCCCTCGTCTCCCCCCACCGTCCCACTCACTTTGCTTGCCCCGCGGGCCTGGACCATGCCCACTTTCATTTCAACTACACGCTCAAGTGAACTTCGCTAAATAATACAACAAATTGTGCAGTGGGGCCAACTCCAAGCACCCTCAACGCAAAAAAATTTAAAACATTTTCGTAAAACTGTACGATATATATATATAGAATAGTATATATTTTTTGCAACTTGCATTTTTAATATTGAGCTAGGTGAGGGGTGCGTTGGGGATGGTGGCGACCTAAATATTTGCCACGCTGTTAAATTAAAAGAGAACGAATAAAACCAGAGTCAGCACGGGTAGTGCGAGAAATAAAAGGCACAACTAAATCAACAAACGCCTCCGGGCCAAAGGCAGACATTATGAAAATGGCGACAAACGACCGGAAGTAGCCACCATCACAGAAACCTCCCCCCAACACACACACGCACAACTACATTTGCACACAGAGAGCACATGGGATATAGGATATAGCGTAGCCCGTAGCTAACCTGGCGCTGACTTCCTGCGATTTAAATATGGCCAAGCCGCAGCACCAAAGCCAAAAGCCAAACAGACGACAACGCATGCAAACAGAGGGGAGTGTGGGTGGTGGGTCGGGCGAGTCAGAGGGGTGTTCGGGGGGGAAAGGGCAGCGAAGGAAGCAGCCAGCTATATAATGAGGCTAAAACCAGGCTCGCATTCGCCCGCTGCTCATTTCCAGGTCGACATAATTTGTCCATAATTTGTCTGCGTCTTGCGAAAGAGGGGTGGGCGGTCTGGCGGGGAGGTTGTGGATGTGGATGGAGATGTGGGAGCCCCCGCGTCTGAGGGTTTATCTATGCCCCACTGGCAAGCTATTTATGTCCTCTTCTGGGGCGCCATTCACCCTCGGTAAATTTTATTTTAGCTATGGGAGAAATGTAAATTATGAAACGGAGTCAATTTTTAATAGAGAAATCGGGCGAGAACGGAAAAGGCAATACACTGAGGCAGATAATATTAAGAAGTAGCGGTGCATTAATTGTAATTTAATATAATTATTATAAAAAAGGAGAGAAACAAATTTTCATTTTTGGTAAAACTGATTTTTCTTTTTATAAAATAATTTACAAGTATTTCTTTCTATTCACAGCTTTAGTAAACAATCTCAGTGACATTTTCATTCATCCCACCCTTTGTTCAGTGTATTAAGAGGGGTTAGAGGCCACCATTAGGAGGGTGATAAGCGACATGCACACGTGAAAATGACCTACTTAGCCAGCTCCCTCCACTTAAAGCTGCGGCTAACCATTAATCTAAACCATTTTCGACACGGCACAAACAATTGCCGTCCCGCCTCGGTGTTAACAACTTTTTCACGGCTCTCACTGGTCATGAGACTAATTAAACGGGACGGAGTCTAATCATGTTGATTGTGTGACCACTGATTGATTGATTGATTGATTGCATGTCCGGCACATGAAATGCGAAACTCTCTTAACACTTGGCAAAAACAGGAGTGGAATGGTTTCGATATCAATTTATGGTAAAAGCTTCTTAAATGGTATACTAAAAAATATAATTTTAGGTAGATTTCAGAAAAAACTGTTATTAAGTTAGGATTAAGGAATAAGAAGATTATGTTAAATTACTTGGCTTAAAGCTTTTGATTTTGCATGTATATAAAATAAAATAACAATAACTCATCCTTTATATATAATTTGTTTTTGCAATAAATACAATTTGAGACTGGTAAGAGTCAGAGTTACAACCTCTTGGAAATCAGGATAGGTCCTTACAAATAGCACCCTGGGAAAGCCAGCGCTCACATGGCGAACAATATTTTTATTTTTAATATATTCATGATGCTTCGCTGCCTGTTGACAAGAAGAGGAACAACAGTGGCAGCAGCAGCGGCAAGAGCAACAATAATAATAAAATGCGGCAGTAGGAGCAACAGCTGCAATGACAATAACTCTTGGCGTTGCACATGCACATGCAGCCCGCACACACTCACACCTATGCAAACAGCTCCTGATGGTGCCCACATAAGTGTGCTGAACTTTTTTTTAACCGCCTTGTAGCAGATTGGCTTTGTAGGTGTGTGTGAGTGTCTATGCAACAACAGCTGCAGTCGCCGGCAGCAATTTCCCAGCCCACAACCCTGCCCCTACCCCCGACCCCCGCGTTTGTAATGGAAAATGTTTTGTTTTAATTAACTGAAGCGAATTTTTACAGCTGACATGTGTGAGGGTCGGAGAGGGTGTTTGTGTGACTTCTAGGCCTTCGGCGGAAAAGGTCCTTTAAAGCAGAGCCTTCACTCATTGTTATTATGATGCGCTTTATTGTCACGCGAGGCGGGAATGCGATACTGACGAAATTCTTTTGATATTTGAAAGCGGCGTCAAATTTATGTTTACAGCACAAGTGGGATGTGCAATGAAAAGCTCGTCTCGAAACAATGCCAAACGGAAACGGAAACGGGATGTCTGCGAGTGTGTGAGTGCGGCACTCAAAATGTTTGGGTTATATGAAGACATAAAAGTGTTTTATAATAAAGCAAAGCGTGAAATAATTCACAGCGCTATGTGGTCCCGTCCAAGCAAAAGACCGAGACGCAGAAGCAGCAGCAGCAGCCACAAAAGCTGACAATTTTTATAGTCCCGCCAGCACATACACACACATCCCACGCGTATACCCGCCCTGGTAATGATGTTAAATAAAATATTGTTTATGTGGCAACATAATAAATGGCCAACTGCCGCCAACCGACTCGTAAAGCACACACCTAGACATTTCCCGCTCCGCATTCGCAGTCACACTCACATTCTCGTTCCCATTCACATCGACATTATTATGGCCGAGAGCAACTCATAATGGTTTATATATCTCAGCGTCAATAGGACACCTCCGAATATCCTTGTATCTGCATGGGTGTGTCTGTGTGTGAGTCGGCACACTTGACAATTACAATAATGACAGATGTGGCCGACGTGCTGGGCCAAAGTTTTGGCCCACTTCAAGTGTAAATAAATGTTTAGACGAATGTTTGTGTTGGCCAAAGAGCGACAAAGAGGTTATGCCTGGCGTTATAGCCATCAAGGTGTGGGGATTGGAATTATATAAGTTATTACCGAAGTTGAGGTGTTTCTCAGTCGTGTGAGAAGGAATTTATTTAATAGTTCAATCTTGTACAGTCTTCAGTAGTAATTTCTTTAAAAGTAAACGTAGACAAAATTAAATTTTAAAATTTATGCGGAAAATATATATTTTTCTTCTGACTTAACCTCATTGTAAGTAATGTATATTTTTATTAATATTTCCCATTGTCTTTATCACATATTATTGTACTTTACCACAATTAAACGAAAATTGAGCCATTTTGTGGCATTTTAAAGTAAGGACAATTTGTCATAATTCATTTTCGATATTTTAATGAAAAGAATGATTTTATAATTGACGAGTTTATTATGATGCGAAATGCGAAATACAAATGGAAATAAATGCACAGAAATAATGAGTTCATTTTGCTGTCAAACTGTCGTTCTTTTTAAAAGGAATTTAAGTTGTTACACTATACAGTGTTCATTTGAACGAGACACCTTTAAATAAAACTCCAATATTTATTCATTTACTTTTGTCTGTGTATGCACTAATTGTAAGCAAAGGACTTTCCCCGAGAGTTTTTTATTTTTAACTAATTAATGAGTAATTAGATTGCCATTATAAATCCAATGGTTTATTATTTATTTAAAATAGTAAAACGCTTTGTATCTGCACTATTTTCATTTCCACTTATAATTACTTTCCCTATTTCGTCCTGTATGCTTTATTATTCAGCTATGCCTTCGCTTAGCCTAGTTTTTTGCTCCTCTGCCACCGAGCAGTGGCCCAGTTCTGACCTGGGATCCGGTGCCCACCTCGCGCCTTGCTGTCATGTTGAGTGTCAGACTCCGGACACGGACATAGACATAGACATGGGCAAGGTCTTGGGGCAACTCTCCAGCCGCCGGATCTTTCGGCCTTACCCCTGAAAGGCCAGCGGATGAGCCCTAAGGCCCCAAACCCCAAACCTTTAACCCCTCCCCCAGCAGCCGCACTCAGTGTTTCGTGTTCTTTATTTTTAGGTGGTTCACAAAAATGTTCTAATTTATTATTTTGCGCATTTAAATATTTTAAGTGTCCCGCAGGACCTGAACTCGCCTTTCGTCCCCTGTTTTCTCTTTTTCTTGAATCCCATTCCCTTGATAAACTTGCAAGGACACTAAAAATTAGTCGCCTGGCCGCTCTCGCCCATGTGTGTATGGCCTTCTCGCTCGCCGTGTGCACGGCTATCTCTTTCACGAGGCAGCAGCCACGTTACAAGTTAATATAATTTTAATGAAAATTAACATGAAGCCTGGCACTTTTTGCCACGCTTTAATTTCCCCAAAGACGGGCCCCCCCGCCCGATCCGCACATGTGTGCCAGTGTGAGTGAGTGTGTGCCAGTCCCTGTCCCTATTTCCCTCCCCCATCACACAGTGCCGTGGCTTTTTTGCGCACGCTTCTCACTATTAAGCGCATAGTTTACCAGCTGCCTTCATTTTTATTCCCCTCATACATAAGCTTTTTGCCTAATTTGTTGCTGTCGAGTGCGTTCTCGTGTTGGGATTTACGCAACTAATTTCACGTAGGCAAAATTAAAAGGATGCTGCCTGCTGCCGCCTACCACGCCTGTGTGTGTCGTGGGCGTGGCAACGGTCCCGGCAGCCCTGGCAGTCACCTGCCTTTGATTTATAATACCCGGTGAGCTCAGCTCCCTGCCGTCGAGTTCAGCTCAGACGCAGGCTCATGCTCCGCTCTTTACCTTTGGGCTAACACACACCTATACACGGTTGCAGCTGCTGAGCCTTTGTAACACGGTCTTGTTGCAACGGTTCAAATTTTCCTTGCCACCCACCCGCACAACGAGCCAGCCAGAGACTTTGATAAAATTAATGCCGCCAGGGACACTGTCAACGGTGCACTGCCGCCATCAAATTTCAATATGTCCCTGCACTTTGACGGTTGTCCTGGGGGACAGGAGCACACATCTAACTGGCTTTTAACTCAACCGGAAGCCGGGATGTATACATTTTTTGTCATGTTGAAACCTATGCTGAAACCTTTTAAGTCTTGCTGGCTTTGGGTATATAGTTTTGATATATTTAATAAAGGATATTCTATGCTAAAAATAAAAAATACGAAACAAAGATTTTCCCCATTGTGTAAAAATATGAACAAATTTCGGTATCTAACATCATTCAGTACTCGTTCAGTTTCAAGCTTATTAAATCAGAATCTACCCAGAAAATTAATCATTAAAGACCAATGCAAACACAATAAATTAATATTTAAGTTCGTCACTCAGTCCCTCATACTTTCTATGGTCATTAGTTCCGTTCAGCCAGCAGATAATCACCCACAAAAGTCCGAGAATGATTTTGGTTTTTGGCCAAGTCTGTTGTGTTTTTTTCTACTTAAAGGGAAATATGCTCATTTATCAGAAACGGAGACAGAGGCAGCGAGCTGCCAGGCGATGCCCTCGAGAATCTGATTTTTCAGGGTGTAGCGCGGGAGGAGGTTTGGGAGATTCCGGCGGCAGCCAACACGAAACGACCTTGACGGGAAGCAATTAGTTAATACATTCTGTAAGTAGCCTCGGCTCGCTTATCTGCAATCGGTAATAAATAAATTACATGACGTTTTATTTCTGCTTTTGGCTAGGGAAACGGAAAAAGATACACTGAGAAACTAAGAATGATTCGTCAAATAAAAATCCTAAGCTTGAGGAAGAATGTATTCTGATTTTATATGGATAAGTGATCTATTTTTTTGTAAAATCTAATATACATATGTACTTGCTAAGAAATCTTCAGTGAATTAGCTTAGTTTTGATAGTATATAAAATACAAGTTTATTCAACATAATAAACCAGTATACAAATGGTAACCTTAAACTTTTTTGGCTTGGAGCATTTCTAATTTAGTTATATTTTAAAAGTAAAAGTAAAAGTAGAAAATAAACTCCGGATTTTGTACTCTGTTTTCAGAAAAAAAAAAAGATAAAGTTGGAGGAAAAGCGAAAGTGAGGTGTCGTCTTAAGGCAATATCTAGCAGTGACTTTGACTCTTTCGCCTGTCTTGGCCTGAATATCCTGCAACTTAACGTGTTCCTAGTTGTTCCTCCCACTCTTTCGAAATCCCTTTCTGCAGCTGTTTGTATTTTTTATTGGCCTTGTCTGTCTCTAGCGCGTCTGTCTATCTATTTGTGTCTGTTTGTTTCCCAGCTCGTATTTCGCATTTCGCATTTCGCATTTTCCGTTTCCCCGTCATGTGTCGTTTATTTTATTTGTTGCCAGGACTCTTTTACTGCTGCTGCCTTCGGAATCGATTTTTTTTTGCAGTCGTATTTGTGTTTGGCTTTTGTTTTGCTCTCCTGTTTGCGAGGGGATATCGTCTTGATTCGCCTGAAATACGAACGAAGTCTGCGACTGAGACCCAGTCTGAGACTGGGCTTGGGATTGAAAAGCCCTCGACAGAGTCGGGGAATTTGCACTCTTAATGCCCGGGCATGTGTTGCCTCCCAGGCTGCCGCCGCCAATAAGTTTCTCCATCGAATTCCTTGTCCTCTAATGAGCGCCGCGCTCAACTTTTGTAATTAGTGCATTGTATTTCAAATTCGGTTTCATTGATTTAACAATTAGGTTAAAGTTTCGCGCGGCGATTAAATGGAAATTATTTTCCAGCGCGCCCTTAAATCCCAATTAGGCATTGGAAAGTGGTCACTGGCAGCGTCAGTGCTGGCAACATCTTAAATTGAGGTTTTCCAGGAACTGTAATTAAGCCGATTTCTCCGCCGGCCTAATGAGCCGAGTGGCAGTGATTAGAAGTCGTGGGACGTGGAAACTCTAAGGCTTTCCCCCTCGAAGGTTCTGCTCGCTGCTGGAGCTTCTTGTCATATGTCAAAGTTGAGATGCCGTCGCCTGTGGCTGAAGGCAGCAGATAAAACCAGCGACAAACAGTAAATAAAAGTAGAAAAAATACATGTAGATGGAGCATCCACTAAGGAATTTTCTTCCTACAAATTGTATATATTCAATATATATACTTCAAATTTTAATATTATTCTTTATACAATAAGGACGAAAAACAGAAAGTTTTCCTCTTACTATATTTTATTTTCTTATTTTATCTGTATCAAATAAAATACAATTTCTCTCTGTGGAGGCCCGAAAAGACTTGGCTTTCTCTTCCGGCCTTTTGTGCTGTGATTGGGCCCAAACACATGGATAGACAAAAGGTGCCGCCGTCAAAGCGGGAGCTATCACATAAGTGCCCCCATCCAATCCGCACCTCGTTTCGGTCCTTTCGCCCTCTTCAGCCCTCGAAGGGCTGACAGGCTTTGCAATAGGCCCAAAGGCTGCAAGGCTCTCTTCCTCTCTTCCGCTCGCCTCAGTTTTCTCTGTTTTTGCACCTTGTTTTCTCTGGTCTTGTGTTGTTTTTTTTTCGGCAGCTTTGCACTCAGAGTTAGCCCACTTTTGGCCCTTTTTGTATTGTTTTGCTCTCGCCTTTTGCACGCGCTGCCTATCTCTCTCTCTTTGTGTGTGTGTGTGTGTGTGTTGGCCAAAAATGGAGCACCTGGCAGATTTGGGGCCTGATATGTTTGAGAGAGTTGTGTTTGCAAAGTGCCAGCCGCCCTAGCAATTTGGGCGCCATGCAAACTAATGCGCTTTGATGCCAACTGACAAACCCATCAGACATCAGTTGGCACTCGTTTTTTTTTTCAATCTTTTTCCCCAGCAGCATTCCCCTCCCTTAGGTGAACACCTGATGGGGCTGGGGCTCTGGACCAACCCTTCTGCGCAGAGTGCGAAATCCAGCGAGTGGCCACATTAATCACATTAATCAAATCAAATTAGACGTCCGAAATTGATGCAAATTAACAAAGCGGCGTCATTCGATATGTGAGGGAATCAATCAAAATCAATCGCCGAAGTATGCCCGAAATTGAATAATCGATTCCGGGCCAAGCAACGCAAACAAAGAGGGCTCAAGGGCATGGGAAGTATTTTGGTAAATTGTGTAAGCTTGCCATTTAAATGCGTACGCCGGGCTATCGAATTACCAAACGTGTCGCATAAAACACAAAGCAAGGGGAAGCAGAACACTGAAGGAAAACCCTCGATCTGTAGTTAACCATTAATTTTTATAAAATTAGCTCATTTTTTTTGCTGCGAAGGAGTCTGTTTTTAAATAGGAGCTGAGATTACAGACACATTTATAATTAAATTTATTTTATTCAAGTACAGAAATACACTATTGAATCGTTACTCGAGCTTGGTTCACTGGCATCTGATCACAGAGATTTGGTATCTCACCCTTCAGTATATGTATCCAATTTCTTAATATTTTCTCCCTGTGTAAGCATCGTGAAAGCAAAGAGAGAGGGCAGTGTGCCACGTGTGTCTCTTACACCGGTCGCTTATGTCAGGCCACGGGGCGCATTAAAGGCTACAAATCGTTTTAAGCTCTTCACATATGCAAACACAAGCATACGCACAAGCATTCAGTCCCAACGAAAACACGCTCGGATTGCTCCTGGCCCACAAACATTCGGGCATTGATTGCACTCACTTATTCATGATTTTCCCTCTTATTTCTGCGGCATTTTCTTTTTTATATCCCCTCTAAGGGGAACAGTAATGTAGCTGTGTTCCGGAGAAAGCTTCTCGGAAATACCTCCATCTTACCACGGAGGCAGCCAGCGATGGCTATTAGGTAGCGTTTTCCTCACTATCAGAATAACGAGAATTATGAACGATGTTTGAATTACAGAAAACTGTGTGTTTGTTAGTATTTTAATTTTCAAATTTAATAATTATATTTTTCCTTATTTTTGCAATAGTATTGAAAACAGGTTAAGAAAACTTCCAGGAATAACTTTGTTAAGCTTTGCTTTTCGATTTAGTGTTTTGTCTAAGAAGAGAACATTTTCTTTGAATTCATTTTGAAATAAAAACCTTGAACTTTGTAAACCAGTAAACTTCAGTATTGAAATACAATTTTTCTGAATATCCTGCAATTGTATGTAAAATGATAGCCGTGAAACGTGACTGTATCTGTCCCGTATCCTTATTTTTTTAGATATTATGCATAGCACTTAAATGAATGCACACACATTTACAAATGGAACAGATGGATGCCCGCACACACTTGTCCGGATGCAAAGTGCTCTTAGCCAGGGTCTGTGGCTCTATGGAGGTGCTTCTAGTTCGAGCCATAAAATGCTCGACAGTCAGAGCGCGAAACAAATTGCATTAGGGTCCTGAACCCTTGCACCTGGGCATGCACGGCTTGCTAGTGTGTGTGTGTGTACAGCCAAGGTAAATATGATAAATCACCATTGCTCCACTGTTTCTCCTCTCCATGACAAATGACGCCAGGTAGAGGGAGACACAGCGAGGGAGAAAGGGAACTGCTGCGATGTTCCATATACAATAATCGATGCGATTTGATGAATGCCAAATGCTCGTGTGCGTATGTGCCATATATCGCTTATATTATGGCTACACAGAACCAAATTATATCAATATCAAGGGGAAATGAACCCTTTAAAGTCTATGCATATATTCCCTAGCCCAGAGCTTACTTTACTTATCTCTATTATTGGGTTCAATACTCAGGTCCAAATAGAATTGCCATAAACTACTATATATCTGATCACATACTTTTCCCGTGTAGGTATATCAACATATTTATGCCAGTGGCAGGGCGCATAAATATTCATTTTTATGGCCAAAGACAAGGACGAATTTGTGGAGCGGAAGCGGAAGCGGGCAAGGCAGTTAAAGTGAGCAGAAATCATAAACGAAAATCACGTAATGCGTGTGCCCCACTTGAGGCGTCAGGTGTTGCTGCAATGATTTTCAATTTTACGCCTGAGAGTCATGCGCTAATTTTCTCGTCCTTTCGTCCTGTCCTCCTTGGGATTTTGTCTATTCATTGTCATTTGCCACACTTGCCGTCGTGCTCTCTCAATTGACATTAATGACTAGGGCAAATTGTTCTAATTGAGACAGAAGGTGTTGCGCAGGTGAGTTTTTAATTAGTTAGGAGCCAGGCGCGGAGGCATTTGCATTGATTTGCCCAGACTGGCTTAGCTCCCTGACACCGCGCTGAGCACTGAGCTCGATCTGACCTGCTCCTCATCCCGATCACGTTCCCTTGGCCGGGAACATGTCACCGCATAAGCAGGCGAAGCACTCAAGCGGCGAACTTGACCTTTGCCTTTGACAGGGCCCCATCGGAAAATGGCTTATATAAACTTGGCTTTCGGTCAGGGCAGCAGCAGTAGCAGAAGGAGCACTAGCATATCAGGATAAAACACTCTATTCCCCAACCCGCTGGCAAATCCTTTCGAAAACCAAAAGAGGAAGCAGGGCAAAAATGCGTTGAGAATATAAAAGTCACGTAACTGGCTGTCGTTTCCTTTAGCGCCGCACACGCGCTTCACCCACACCAGCATGTCCTGCACACACCCAACACACACACACACACAAACACAGCCCCTACCTACACACACATGCGTCTACATCATTACCCGAAAACTAAGTCCTGGCATTAGCATTTGTTTGTATTCAGCTGCTTTGATTACGCTTCGATTCGAAAGCTAGGTAAAAAACTTTTACCGAAACTTTTCTCTTCACTTTTTTTGGCCAACTTTCGGCTTGGCTGCTTTTTTCTCCCCGTTGTTGGGGTATAAGTATTAGTATGGAAAAATGACTTTATTTATGTGTATTATGGAAATATGAAGTGAAAGCCGAAAAAAGGGGGAAACGTATATGACGGTCTATTGGTATTAGGGCTTAGCTGTGTGGCTCAAGTTCTAGCCCAAAAGTGTTGGTATATTTCACTTGGTTTTGGATTAATTTAAATGCAAAAATGTTCTCCCTATTCACATCTCAGGGAAATTTCAAATGTGAAAAGTTTAAATTTTTCAGACAGTCAAATGGCAAGGCAAATACTGATGATGCTCACGGCAGACAAAAGCAAACAGTGTCAGAGGCAAAGTTAGTGGTGGAAGAAGCTCCAGCTCCCTGGGATCCTCTCCTTTTCGCCATTGGCAAAAACAGGCAACAGTCAACTTCAACTTTATTTTGATGGCGCGGTAAATTGCGGAAAAAATATGTATATGTATATGTAAAGGCTGGCAGGAAAGGCGAGCTAAATGAAGCTGAAAATACACTTCCAAGGGGAGGCATTAGAGCGCGGTAGGTTAAGGAAGAAGCTGTTTTTTTTAATATTTCACTACAAGTTATTTGTTAATTATACTTTCTGATACCTTGTTATTGAATTAATTCTGTAAAATATATTTTTAAATTATTTTAATTACAGAGATATTTTTGATAAATGTAAAACCCTAACTTCTTGACTATTACTATGTTTTTCAAACGTATATTAATATCAAATATATCGCTTTAAATCTATCAATAAATAGAAAAGTTATTCTCTTCGGTGTACCCTCTGAAAGGGTAATGTTAAAAAAATAAAAAAATATATATCAAAAGACAGCAGCAAAGGCAAAAATGATGTGCTTTCCAACGCACACACATGCGTGTGCTGGCATCATTTTCATACGCTTCGCAAATTTTTTTTGCAAAGAAAGTCGAGCCTAAGCAGACGGATGTGGGCGTGGCCCGGCGAATGGAAAGGGGAGGCGGGGTCGGGGAAGGGTGTAGGGGGTCGCTGACATGCATCGCGCTTTCAATTTCAGGGCTCCCGGCTATACACATATGCTTTGGTGTGTGTGTCTGGGAAATCTTTAAGAGCAGACAGGAAATATTTCTTTTTCTTGGCCACCATCATCGTCAAGTGAAAACATTGTGGCTTCTGCTGTTTATTTTTTGCGTGCTTGCAAAAAATCCTTTCGCTGTGTCCTTGCTTTTGCACACTTTTTAGGCTCAGTTTTAGTTTTCCACGTGTCTGTGTGTGTATGCGTGTTTGCTTTTAATAGTCCTCTCGTCCTGTGTTTGTCCTGCTTCTGTTTGCTGTTTACTGTTTGCTTGGCTGTCAGCGCTTCATGCGTGACAAACACACTCGCACACTCGAGTCGCGCAAGTTTGCGTGACTCTCGCATAGAAAATATGGCAAAAATAAAACCTTCAGAAAAAAATCCCGAAAGCGGAAGCGAAATAATTCGAAAAAAGCAATGGAAAATGCTCACATTCGCCCTGGAAAATTAGCTGATCTAGAGGCCAAAAAGGAATCCCTGATTAAAGAGTTAAGCGTTTGTCACGCCATTTCCCGCTCCAGGACCTTTGCTTCGTCGCTGCCCTTTTATCTGGGTTAATCAAATGTTTTTCTGGCATTTTCCGTTGCTCTCGGCCCCCGCACACCGCCTTCTTTGATGTGATGTTCATGCCTGTGTTTGCCCAAAATGTCAAACATGTCAAATTAATTTTCATATTTGTTTTCCTTTTTAGATAATTGAATGTCTCTTTTATTTGCTCATTTCATATGCCACAAGTCTCCTCCTCCCCACTGGACTTAAATGTTTACCCTGCTGTGGTTTACCCTCGTACTTTTGAATAAGTAAATGTTTTTAAATCCAAGCTGCTAAAGATGGTTGCGCACTGAAGAGTAAAGTAAGGAAAACTATGCAGCAAAATAGTTATTTTATTTGTTTAAATATTTGAAACATAAAATCAAGTGATTAAAAGCTTTTAAGACTTTCTTATAGAATTAAGAATCTTTCAGTTTGTAATTAATAAGAGTCCAGCTTGATTTTTCCATTGCAAAATCAATAATTCAAGTGAAATAATAATCAAAATTTGTAGCAAATGTGTGTGTATATAATGTAGAAGTGTGCTATCTGTCAGAAATACTAGGTGTCCGATTTCCCCAGCCCTGTTAGTGCAACTGGGTGGGGGGCTAATAAAGTGGGCTCCCCATACCAAAAGCCCTTAGTTGGACCTTTGGCATTCACATAAACAATTACACTAAGTGCCACAATTTACCAAGGGCCATAAATCAATAGGGCCAAGCAGTTGGAGTCTCGGTTTCGTTTTATTAATTATTATTATTGAAATATATCTGCTACCGCCGCACTGACACTCAAATGGCAGAAGCCGAGCAAACACTGAATTACAGACATTAGCCAGTGTCAATGGAGAGTCGGGTAAGCAGCTAGGGAGCAGGCTTAAATTATAGTGTAGTCGATTTCTGTTTCTCCTTAGTCGCCTCTAATCCCGACACAACTGCAGCTAAAAATTAAGCAAAGCTCTTAGCGGCTCCCCCAAAGTGTGCATCAGAAATTCGACGATAAAACGGAGACCTATAAGGGGGAAAGTACCTAAGAAAAAATAACGGCAGAAGGAGAAGCTGAAACAGGATCACGAGATGCCTAAATAATGTGCCAGAACGGTGAGTTGGTAATAAAAAATGCATCAGCCAGAGCCAGCAGGCCAAGCGGAAATGGAAATAAGTAAGCAGCCCGAAATCACAAAAGGACGCAGCAGCAGCACCAGCAGAAGCTGCTGGAGTCTCGCTTGATGGACCTCCCTCTGGTCACTTATTTCGTTCACAAAGTACATATTTTACTTAAACATAAGCAATGGCTATTATTTTAAGTTACCCACGCGCTTGCTGATTTAATTTCAGGCTATTATGCGCACACAATGCCAGCGGTAAACGCCAAAAGAAACTAGTGGAAAAGTAAAAGCCCGAAGCGGCGAAAAGGAGTAAAAGACAGCCATCCGGGCGAGAAAAGTTCCCCAGCTAGACGATGATTTTAATACACTTTGCATAACTAACGGCCAGGGCTTTTATAGTTTTACGATATGATGGAATTACCTTTAGAAGCAACGACCACTAAAAAAATGAAGATAACCGAGGGTCATAATAACAAATTGTAAGTATGCATGTATACAGGTTGTTCTTGAAGCTTCTTTGTATAAGATATACTATTTTATATTACTTATAAAACAAGATACATTAAACCAGATAATAATTTACTATATTTATAGGAGAGTTTTTTGTTTATTATAACATTATTTGAATTTTAAATGAAAGGTTAATTTGGGAATATCTAAAACCTTAAGCTTAGGAGTTTCCCGAATTATTATTCATTTAATTTTCTCATAAGTCTAGAATTCAGCAAATGTCCTCCCAATACTCTTCTTTTCAGATGGCTAGTGAAAACTCAAGTATATTGCTTGTTAAAGCAATATGCCAGCTCTGGCCTGCCGGTGGTTTTCAGCTCATGTTGCTCTTTCTTTTTTTTATGCTGTTGCATTTCTTCATTTTCTTGCTCCTGCGAATTTGGGTCGAGCTTTTGAATGGGTTCATATTCTGGTTTTACCTATTTTCCCGGCTAAAATAGTGCCCTGCCTTTGCTTCTTTTTATTTTTGTGCACGGGTCGACAGTGGAGGTACTTTTCAGTGAATTTTGTAAAGCGGCTGGCTGATTGGGACGGATTACAGTACAGAATCCGGAGCACGGACTCTGATTCCAGATTTCGAATTAGCATTGGCTGGACCCAACGCATGGACTCACATTTCAAAACAATTTGTGCTAATTTCGTGTGCCTTGGCGACTGAGATATCGAAGGAGCGCCAAAGGAAATTGAAAAGTCAAGGCCCAAAGCTGCACTGGAGTGTAGATTAGACATGATTGGGGCAAAGTTCGAAGGGCCAAGCACACTTTTCCTAATTACTGCATGACATACATAGTGGGTCAAAGTCGACGTGTAGAAGTTTCTTTACAAGTTTTGTTTGGTTTCAGTTCCCTGTAATTAAACGTTAACCGAGTATCAAATTAAAAAGAAAACATGAAGCCAATCAGGGACAAATTATTTAATCAATGAAATATTTAGATCCAAGGCATATGTTGCCCCCCTAAAATTTTTAGTGGATATTTTATTTCAGCAACGAAGCTTAGTACCGTCTAGACTGAAATCGAATGCATTAACTGAAAAATCAAAGCGCCGCCCAAAACCCCTGCGATTTTCCACAAAGTACAAACGTAGCGCAGGCCTCTAAGCAGCTTTGATTACCAACACTCAGCCGTCGGATTGTTTTCCCCTTGCTCGGGTTGCCTTTCCCTTTTTTTTCCTGCTCAGTGTGCGAGTGTGTGTGCTCTGGCATTTGAAACCTGATTAGTTGCCAAGCACTTCAAGTGCCGGCTCGAGTTGTTTGCCATCTACGCAGGGCCGGGCTTACCTCTGGCGCTGTGTGTGAAATTTATTGTTTCAAGTTAATGCCACTTGATGGATTATTTGGCTTTGTACAACCAAAGCTTTGATTTCGGTCCCTCTTTTCTTTGTAATATGATTCTTTTTTAAAGCATTTTACCTGCTAAGCGTGAGAATGTTTGAAATGGGTGAAAATAAAAGGAAAATAAATCATTTCTGCACAGCAGAACGTTTAAATTATTTTCAATAGATTTGTTTATTTTCCGTTTCAATTTCCTTGAAAAACCATAACTCTAAGCAAGTTTCATCAATTTTTCCAGCTGAAATGTATTTTATAATCAAAGTTTTCGCTGCGACAGCATTCTTCTTGCCGAAACAAAAATGTTTCAAAGAGAAAATGAATTTTAAAAATCTTAAACCTGGTCTAGTTTTGGCAAAGTGCCGAATCGAGAGGATGTGCCAGGAGCTGCTTGGAGAGAGTTCGGCTATGAACTATTAAAATTAATTGTGAAACTTTCCATCCCGAGTTTGATGCGAGTCACACGCTCCGTCTTCTTCGTAGTGGGCTCATAAATCTCGGCTGTCTACACACACTCACACACACATGTCCTTTCAGCCGCTGTCCTCGAGAGCCTGTCAACAAAGGGCCAGTGAAAGTTTTCGTGTGTCATGACAATATTTACATGCTGCATTAAACTTGCTCCCCCTGACAGGCGAAACTTTTGCAGCTGCTGCTCATGTTATTAAAGTTGCGCATACGCCAGGTTGTCCCCTGGCCAGCGTGATTTATGCGAGGCTCCTTAAGTTCTTGGACCAGCCTTTTAATAATTTAAGCTTGCAGACTGCAGAAAATCAGAGACCAGATAGCTAAAGCCCGCCTCTGGCCCGCTGCCAAGCCACGTTGCGCTGACTGAGCCGAAAAATGCAAAAATGTCCTGCTCCTGCTCCTGTGCCTTCGCACT
This sequence comes from Drosophila tsacasi, assembly GCA_018904565.1. Lineage (NCBI taxonomy): Eukaryota > Metazoa > Arthropoda > Insecta > Diptera > Drosophilidae > Drosophila > Drosophila tsacasi. The sequence continues at coordinate 39,201 of JAEIHY010011235.1, forward strand.
CCGCCACGTTGACAATGGCGGCAACAAAGCGCATTTGGCAAGCGCCTGCAGCAATGCAAGCACCGAATACACTCCCCAAACTCACACACGCCCAGACCAGTGTGGGTTTTTGCGAAGACGTGCTCAGCAAAAGTGAAATGGCAACAATATACGAGTAGTATATGGAGGAGAATGCGAGCGGGTGTGAGAGCCACAGAGTTGCACACCACACGGCACACTATACTATATATAAAAATAAGAAGTAGGTTATGCAGAGACAGCATTTTAATATGATTTCCATGGCTTACTTGTCCCCGGGATAGACTAAAGCACTTCGGGGGAGCAGGCAGGCCGACCGACTGACTAACTGACTGACACTCCGGCATCAACGGAATGATCAAAGGCAATGGGATATATTATCTGTGACACAGTCGCAGACAAATTGTGAGTCTCACTCGTTTGTGTGACCCACTTTGGTTGTGGCCGTGACTGAGAGTGTGGTTTAAAATACATCAGCTGTGATTTTCAAACGGGGATTCCGGCTGGAGGATTTACAGCTAAGTTTTTTGCTTTATTTGGCTTTATATACGCTGCTCGCAGTAACAGCTATATGCTGGAAAAGCCCTCACAAATCTTAAGGAATCGTTAGCTAGAAATATTTTTGGTTGGCATATTTTTTGAGGAATTTCCTACTAAGCCATGCGAATGTTATCTTATGCAACGGTTGTCGAATTCCTTACAGTTTGACCAAATTTATATTTCTTGTTGCCTAAGCTGAAAAATAGTTAAAGTATTTGTTTGCTAACTACTTTGTTAAGTGCAAGATTTGTTTCGATTTAGATAACTTTATAACGAACGAAGTTTGCAGATTACTTTCCTAACCTAATTTATACAAAATGGTGCAAGTAATTGGCTTAATAGCATTGTGTTAAGTAACATAAGGCTCTGAATCCCTTTTATTTTTACAAACGAGACCTGGCTGCATTCCAAAAACTCATTTCAAACATAATACAGATTGTGTTGTTTTCCATTTTATTAACTTTATATTTTACTGAGCTTATTGGAACATTTCGAAATATTTCCTATTTTCGGTAGCTACCCATTTCTGCGTTTTTATGAAGGCATGACGCCGTATTATTGGTATTCCTAGCAAACTTTTGAGCGTTTAATTTTGGCTGGAGCTTAGGTTTGTTTATTTTTGTATATATTTATTTGCCACATGCACTTACCCCTGCTTTCCGCCGTATTGTATCCCTTTTGTTGCGGCTTTTACTCCGCTTTTTGGCGTTTTTACGGCCCTTGTAATAAAAGCAGCCCGCAGGGGTTAGCGTTGTTCTCGCAGTCGCCGTTGCTGTTGAGGGCGTGTTGGCATTGAGTAAGTTTTATGCAGCCAGCGAGACGCACACATCATATCAATTCGGGCGGGCAGGAGCAGGAAGCGGAAGCTCAAGGACCTGGAGGAGCTGTGGCAGGAGCGGCAGGCAATTGAGCGAAAAATATGGCAAAGTATTTGGCGGGTGCGAGGCATAAATTTCAGTTTCGGCGGCCTTGCCTGCTTACTCGTCTTGCTCGGGGCCAATATTTAAAGTAGCAGCCGATGCGAACTTTATTTATGACTCAATAATGTGTATTTTGATTTATGCATTGTGGGCGCGCACCAGCAGCGCACACACACCGAAACGTAACACACACAGGAGCCGGGACAGGGGCACGGGCACACACTCGCCCGCACACTCACTCTCACACACCCACTTTATTATTGTTGCCTCAAGCCAGAGCGACGCGATTTGCATAACAACACATCCAAAACTTAACGCAGGCGTTTAAGATGTTTCTAGCACGTGCACACTCGTTTCACTCGGCACTCCAGTAGCATAGCATTCAACAATTACAATTACCGATTGGCATATATACTCCTTTTGGGCTGCTTTCCGCACTGGCACTTGTTTCTTGACTCCTTTCCAGCCTTCTAGCCCACCTTCGTTCGCCAGTTTGCGGATGCGGACGGTCAACACTGCGGCTACGCGATGTGAGGCGATGCGAGGCGATTGCGATGCGAATGCGTTGCTCATACGACAACGACAACGACAGCGGCACCGACAACACGACAGCGTCAGCGACAGCGACTACGACAATCGGCGACAGCGGAGCACGACAACTACACAAATCCAGGACCTTTTTAGTACTAAGCGCCAGGCCATTCATTCGTGGCTTTGGCCACTTGCACGACTCGGCGCCTTCGGCCGTTCGCTCGGCTCGCGCATTTTCGAACTGCCGAGCGCACGAGTCCAGTGAATCGCGGCCTGTAAGTGGGCCAGCGCCGGCCCGACGGTTCGACATCGAAATTATAAGAGCTCGGTCGCACAATGGGGCAAAAGATAGAGATACATTGCAAAAATCAACTTTTTGATGACAACG
>JAEIHY010011247.1:0-10607 GCA_018904565.1 Drosophila tsacasi
ATTTATTGCGTGTATTTATTATTTTTTTTTACCATATTTTCAAGGCAACTTTTGGACTCACCCTCGCCTGCCCAAAGTAATTGAATTGACCCACCGGCCGAGGGTTGTGTGTGTTGTCTGTGTGTTTTATTCGGTGTGCGGGTGTATGTGCTTAGAGGTTCATTTAGTTGGCAATTTCTCTAATAGGTTTACACTCAATCTGCCACATGTTCCGCTCTCCCCGCTCTCCCCGCACGCCCCCTCTGAAAAGCAGACGAGACGCATTTTCAAGATCCTTGAACTTGCTGGGTGGGTTTGGGGGTTTGGGAAGAGTGTGGCCAAGGGGGGCCAGGAGGGGTCAACTTTGAAAAGGGGGAGGAATGTGTGTGGAGGGGGGATGCAGGGAATGTCCTCAATTAATTTGCGGCCTGGCTGCAATTGATAATTATCGAAATAATTGATGTAATTGCCCGCGCTTGACCAAATCGAATCCCGCAATCAATGTCGCCCCCCGCAACCGCAGAATGTGTGCTCAGCATATCTGAGCAATGCAACAGGAGTTATCTTATTAAAGGCACTGCTAGAAAAATGTACAAACACATTTTCAATTAAATGACAAGTCCAAGATAATATGTAAAAGCTATTTAAATATTTCTAGGTCTAACGATGGTACATTTAAAAATTAAAAACCCTCTTAACCGGGCTGAAAATAAAGTCTAAAAGAATAACTTTTGTACAGAATGTCTGGTTTATTTATTGTTATAAAATATTAGAATTCTTATTTTCTTAAAAATTAAGTATAAGAGTTTGAATTAAGCTGGGTTGTAATTGATTTTCCTCTCTTTCTTTGTATTATGTTAATATTTATGTTTCTCTACAGAAGTTACTTCTCTTAATTTTCACTTAAATGATGCATAATTCCCTTAATGCAAGAATAGGAAATAATTAACTTAAAATTACAAAAGGTTAGATGAATCATATATTATAATAATCAATATTTTCACATATTAATTTCATTATATTAATTTCAATTGATATTCGTTAATTTTAAACTATTTCCCGTGTAAGAACTTCCTGTGCAAGAGTCTTGAACTGAACAGCAGCAGGTCGACTTGATTTCGTCGTCTCAGCAAATTTGCAGCGGGGCGTGGATTTAGGGGGGGTCCGAATAATGATAGAAACATTGGGGGGTCAGAGGCCCCCCAAGCTGTGACCCACTTAACATGCAACTTGTGGTCGCTTGACACTTGTCTCTGCTGTCTTAAATCGAAGTCGAAGAAGGGTGGTGTTGTTCCCAGACTCGAGCTGATCAAATAAGAGCTTCAAAGTTAATTGGTAAATCTGTGTCATGACATTGTTTGTCCAGCTGAAATATGCTGCAGTTCAGATAAATAAATGTGTCGAGTCAGCAATAAATACAGGGATTTTTCAGTAGCTTCAAGAAAAGTCCTTTAGCTAGTTTTTATTAGAAATTGTTAAGATATTTATGTAAAATAAGGAAAATATTAGGTTTTATTTATTTAAATTAATAAAATATGTTTCATATCTATTATTAGCCTTAAAAATTATCCAAATTCTGATGTTCTTTCAACTGTATTTCCTTAATATTTTCCCCATGGAAATCGTTGCACTTCAATTTGCGCAGAAAAATGTCTTGGAAAGCCAACAAGTCGAACCTTAAAATCTGCGATAAATTTGTCGGATGCTCTTCAATTTTTAAGCCAAGAGCTGCAATGTTTCTTTCCTTTCCAATTCCCTTGCTTAACTGCATTTTCAAGCAGTTTTCCCACAACAGCAAATATATATATATATATATATATATATATATCCTTTTTTCTTGTTGCGGAAAATAAAGGAGATTTCAGTTAACAAGTTTTAGTCTCTTCATATGCTTTGACAAATCCTTTGGCTGTGGCCAGGACTAAGAATGAATGTTGTCTTCGGACAGGACAATTGCTGGGTGAAAAAGAGGCATCGAGGGGAAGGACGTGCTAGAGGTGGATAGTGTGTGTGTGTGTGTGTGCCTGGACACATGTTGTTGTAACTCACAGTCCTTGGCTCTGATTACAAATAAAGCCGTTTACTTTGGCTGTAGTTTTGCTTTATACAATCAAGTCACTCCTGGGAGGACACCCGGGATAGCGGATAGCGGATAAAGCTATATGTAATGCCAATGGGATATGGTATTCTTCAAGTAAAAATATATTACCTTAGTTTCAACATATATTCTCTATATATTTTCTTAGCTAGATTTAATCCGATTTTCGCCTTCAAGTTTTTCCCATCCCGCTTTTTGTAATCTATAGGGAAATATTTCTTGGCGTTCTTTCGTTTTTCCTTATTTTGTTTCTCTTTAATATATTTTTTTTTTTTGTGCCATTTTTTGCAGCATCCGAAGGATCCATCGGCTTGGTGAGCGTGTCACTTCCTGTCGCTGTTCATCACCACTTCCCCCCCTCTGCCAGTATCCCATCGCCGAAGAGTGCTTTGCCTGTCCTTTTGTGACTTTATTATAAACAAATAGGAGTAAAAATTTTCTTGGCTCTCAGCGTGCTTCTATCGCCTGCTGACGATGACACGGCAAAAACACAGGATGCAGCACACCAAAAGGATGCAGAGAGAGAGAAATTTTATTAAACAAAAATATTCCATTTTATTAATATTTTAATTTGAATAATTTAAATAATGTACACTTGTGTTATTTGATTGCTGAAGTGGTTTTTAATTTGGTATTTAATTTGTTTTAAAATATTTACTCTATTTTTACCCCTAGGTATTTATTTTATTTTATTTACTAGCTCTTTTAAAAGTTTTTAAATATGTATAAGAGTTTGCAATACATGTAGTAAGTAATACTTGTATTTTAACCTTTTGTACCATACTTTTAAAAATAATACAAATTTATTAACAAATATAATAATCTCCCTATTATATATAAAAGTTTTCTGCCGCTCCAGCCGTGTAATCATTTTATACTTATAAGAAGAGAGGGAGAGAGAGAAAGAGAAACATTTATAATAGGTGAGCGAGCGTCCCGGAGCGCAGCGAAGAGCACATATATAATAAGAGAGGGAGAGAGAGAAAGAGCAGACCTAGTCCAATACCAATAATAATAATTAATAACTATAATAATAATTAGTTTTTATTACACAAGAAAATAATATAATACTAATAAATTGTTTATTAACTACAAAAAAAAAGTATAATAATTATAAAACTTTTATTACAAACAAAAACAATTATAATAGAATAATATTTTATTTTGTATTTACCAAAAATAATACGCTTCAAAGTCTCTTTCCCCTTTCTCTCAGTGTGACAAGGAAAGGGCCGCGGTTAAGGCGTTGAGAGGATGCAGGGCAAAGCAAAATATTGTCGCCTGCAATAAATGCCAAGCATCCGCTGCGACATGATGGCAGCAGCAGGAGGGGGGGGAGCGGAGCGGAACAGGGACGGGACGGGACGGGATGCGACCGGGAGCGGAACGACGACAGGAAGCGACCGAACCACCAACCGCCATTATGAATGCAGCGCCATTTTGTTTTGCCCCCTTCCGCTCTCTCTCTCTCAATATGTGTGTGTGTGAGTGTGTATCGATGTTGGTGTTGTGTGTGTGTGTGTTCCATGCACCCCGATGCGTATGCGATAAATAATGCGACTTGGCAATTTCCATTGCCTGCTCTGCTTTTTATGCCTTTAAAAGTCAACTTAAAGGCGCACGTCAGGCTGAGTTCTTAAAGGTTCAATAAATAAATAAATAATAAATAATAAGATATTTTTTGGGCAAAATAAAGTTCAAAAATAGAATACCTAAGCTAAAAATGCATTTATTTCAATACGAAAAACTGTTTTGATCAAGAAAATATATTATTTATAGGGTCGGAAATGACTCCTTCACATTTTTTCGTGCTTCTGACTGATATAATAATACCCCGAAAGCTGTATTAAGATTTAAATATTTATGCATAATTTTATAAGGTAATTTTTGGGCAAAATAAAGTTTAAAAATATAATAACTAAGCTAAAAATTCAATAATTTGAATTCGATCAAGAATATATAAGATTTATAGGGTTGAGAATGTCTGTTTTCCTTTCTTATAAAAATAATTAGAAACAAAATCAAAGTTCGAGGAAGATAAGCAAATATTTATTTACCAAAAAAAACCAATTTAATGGCAAACTGATGAAATATGCTAATAAATGATGCTCAATTAGCACTAGAGCTCCATTAGGTGACCCCGAGTAATAAAAAAGAAACACAATTTGAACAAAATTTGTCACATTACTCATACGCCCCATCGGTTCAAAGCAAAATTCATGGCGCATCCTCCACAGGAGCGGAGGGCAGGGTCCGTCCATCTACAAAGCCAGCAAGCTTAATTAAAACATAAACTAGGAGCATAAACAAATGAATAATTCACATTATGTTGAAGGACCCTCCCCCGGCTCCTCCTGCTACTCCTGCTCCTGGCAAACATCGCCGAACGACCCCGAACCAACCACCAAAGCCAAACACTTACCCTGACCGCAACTAGACAAAAATTTGCATGAGCCAAAAATGTATGGCAAAAAAAAAAAAAAAAAAAAAAATGAACCAAAATAAACGCCAAAAGGAAGAGAGGGGAAAAGGGAACTTTTTTCGGGTTTTTGGTTTCGCTGTTCGTGTGACTTTTATGCAAATGGAAGAGGAAAAATATGAAATTTCGTTGCATAGTTTCGGGCACGCATTTAAATTGGTGCGGATCATGTGTATATATGTATATATATGTAGGTATATAATTCTATATATGCATATAGGATATGGCCAGAGCACCCCTTCGATCCTTGCCATGCACTTGCAGCATGCCTTAAAGGCTTTAAAAGCAATTTGTCTGCGTTTTTAATACCCTTTCAGAGGGTATCATAATATTTTTTAAAGAAGTTCGAAACACTATAAAGAAGTCATTTGTGACACTGTAAATTATAAATATATATTCTTGATCAAACTCAATAGCAGTTTCAATTTACACATATTTAGCGGAAAACTTATTTTATTTTCAAAATTGCTCTGATTTCAAAATTATGTTCCTGAATTTTAAATTAAATTTACAAATTATTTTCTTAACTTTAAAGTTACCAATAAAAATATCAATATTTAACGATTTAAATATTTTGATTTGTGACCCTATTAAAACCAACACAAAACAATTTTCCACATGAAAATTAATGTGTTTTGTGTTTTGGGCTTAAATTCGGTTAACAATTGAAAACTTGAAGGGTATACAAATTTCGGCTTTGCAAATTTCCCATTTTTTCATGTTTTTCATATTTTTTTAGTTCAATTTTTCGATATTTTGCGCCGCTAAAATATGCGGTGAGTGCGAACGGGGTATATAGTGTTTAAAACAAGTTTTTGAAAACTTTAAAAATATTTTAGATAAGTAATAAAATCTATAAAAATAGCTTACAAAATTAAGCAAGAGTTTAAAGCAATTTTGAGCAAGAAAATATAACAATAATACCAAACAAAATACCTAATTATTTGTATTTTCTTTTCTAAAAAAAACATTAAAATAATTTGTTAAAGTGACGTGAAACTACAGGATATCGGAAAACAGTATAAACAACTCCCCGACATATCCTCGAACCTCTATTATTTATTAGCTTTTCCTTTCTTTTTCCTTTTTTTGATGTTGGAAACATTCCGCGTGAGAAGTACACATATATTTGGTAGTTTTTTGAGGCGTGCGAATTTAATCAAAAGTCAAAAAGCGCTCACACACACGATGGATATATAAGAACTCCCACCATTTCAGCAGAATTTTCCACGATTTTCATTTCACGTTTGGTGCGTGCGTGCGCCTCTCTGACCCAAATAAAAATAAAAAAAAAAAACAAACAAAAAACAATAAGAAAATCAAACAAAAAATAACACCAGGAGACGAAGCACGCGGCATAGCCCACAAAAAGACTCATCAAAAACTCATAAATTTGCAATTTTCGACACATGACAAAACAAATTGTAAACAAAAGAAAAGCTACAGGCGAAAGAAAACTAACAAAGAGAAAAAGAAACCGAGGGAGGTAGAAGGAAGGGACAATAAACTTGACTACCTATGACAATATTGTCCTTTTTGTTCCGGCCTCGTTTCATTTTCCAACTCAATCAATGAAACAAAGGCCCAAAAAAGGTGTTAAGCTGAAAAATTGCGAGAGGTTATATTGGGTGGAAAAGGGGAAAATAGTTAAGGAATATAACAAGTTTTAGGAGCTTCAATGAATTATAATTTGTATATATATAATATAATATTAATAATATCAATTATAATGTTATTATTTATTCTTGAAAGGTTACATTTTCTTTAAATGAACAAAAAATAGCAAATATAGCAAATGAAAGCAACTTTTCAAAATAATATTATTACATTTTAAACAAATATGTATATAACAGCTTAAATTACTGGTATATTATTTATAAATATTAAGCAAATATAAATATACTTATGGTTACTTTATTATTACCTATTTAAAATATTTCTTTTTGAAATCATTCAAAAAGAAATAATAATAAAATAAATTATTCTTTATAATATTATTTATATATTTCATATATATAATACTTACAATTTCTCTACCTATGTACATATATTAGTAAAAATAAATAAACAAAATTGCGGAAATACTGAAGTGCATTCATTGTATGCCATTTCTTTGCTCTTACATTAAATTGAAATGGGCATTGTTGTGATTTTATTGTTATTTCCTTAAATGCTTGAATACTATACAATATCACCATTGAGTCAGTCTCTAAATATATGTATGTAGCTCTATATATATATATTTATATATATACTATATATACAGATGCTTCAATTCCAAGCAATTAAATGACTCCCAAAACCAATATGTGTTCAGCAAGCAATCGCGAATGAATCAAAACTTTGCTTTTGCAAGCAGTTTATAAATCGCAAAGGTGGATGACATTTTAGAGTGTCACATAATACTCACAAGAATTTGTCAGATAAGGGTTACGAAGGGATTCTTATATGTAAAACTGGAACTTGAACTTGATAAAACAAATATGGGAGAGCTTTAAATGATTATAGTTCTTATTTCAAATAATTCGCATTTGTTTGTTTTGTTTTATTTAGCCTTGATTTGTTGTTACTTTGTTTGTTGTATGTATGAGGGGGTTTTTCTAAGCTTCGTTTTGCAACCGCGAGAACAACAATAAGAACAATTAGTTTGTGTTGAAAACTAAGTGGTTACGCTACCAAAATACCCTATATTTAAAAAATTAATTAATATTATTAGTTTATAATAATTATAAGTTACTAAATTGGTTGGTACAGGCAAATTAATCATAAATAAAATTTAATAAGTATAAATAGTTGAAAAATTAATTTAATTTAAATAAAATGAAAGTTGTAAGATATATTTTAATCATCTAACTATTTATTTAAATATTTATTTAAGTATTTCTTCTATTATAAAATACTCTACAAAGAAAGAAACTTTAACAATATTTTAATTGTATCAAATTTAATCTAACTAAATTTTAAAAACTTCTCAAAAGCATTGTTATATTTCCCAAAAAGCCAAAAATTAAAGCTCTACAATTCCTCATATCGCTAAAAATCAATGTAGCCTTGACCTACATCAACATATGACCCAGTGATACCCTGGAAAATGCATATATGCAGTATTATAGCTTAGAAAACGAACCGAGAGCCACAATAGAAAAAGTTCAACTAATTAGCGCAAGTGACTTTTGAACGTTGTTGGTTTTTTTTCTATTTATTTATTCTATTTTTTTTTTTTGCTCACTTTATTGTTGCTTAGATGTGGTTGTTGTTGGCGTCAATTGAACAGCGGAATGGAGCGTGAAAAAAAAATACAATACAACGTCAGAAGATGAGCTTGTAAAAATATTTACCATATACAAAGTAATAATAATAATAAAGAGCAATTAACACATTTTCCTCAGAGCGCTCTCTCAACCAGTTTTCATTTCGGGGGCAAAAGACGATTTATTCGTTTTATTCGGAGAAAAAAAAAATACAACAAAATATATACAAAAAAGTGGATCGCAACTAACTACACATAATATAATACGAGTCTTCATCTTTATCACTCTCTCACAAACACGCGCACATAAATGCAGATTACAGTGAAGCCTATGTATAGTGTTTCGGCGTGAATTTTGGTAATCTTTTACAATTATTAGTTATTTATTTAATTAAATGAGGGCATCAAAGAAATTAGTATCATTAAATAAACGTATAGTATATACATTTGGAAGTTCGAATTAAACAAGATCAAAGCAGAACCTCGAAATTGGTTTCACTTCTTCGTTATAATTCTCAAGTGGTATTTTATAACAAAAAAATATGTATCTAAATACTCTAGGAAGTATCTATGATACGTTTTATATATTTAGGAGTTCAATTAAATGTTTGAAACAAAGCTTAAAGCATTGTCTTAGCATCACCCTAGCATTTCTGCCTTCTGGCGCTATCGTTAAAATTCCCAAGTGTTTTTTTTGTCGCCACAATGAAGCTTATTCTTTATTAAGACAGATGTTTTCTTATAAATGGAATTATATAATTGAAATATAATTATTAGAAATGTTATTTTTAAGTAGTATCTATAAGATACTTCCTTTAAGAAACTTTCTTTGAGATATTTTCTATAAGATACTTTCTATAAGATACTTTTAACACGATTTTTTGTATAAAACCCTTCCCAACAGTTTCTCTAAGATACATTCCATAAAATACATTTTATAAGATACTTTTAAAAACGGTTTTTTCTATAAAATACTTTTCAATATTTTGCTTCGTTCCCAAACGAGGTCTCACTGTACACATACACAGGGCTGCTTGCTGTCTTTAATCTTTTTGAATTGAAAGAAATCTCGGCGCGACTTGTGGAGGCTCTCAGTTCTCAGAGCCCGGCGTCGATTTTTCAGTTCGAAAACGAATGCGGCGCCGTGAACACAAAAGGAATCCCATTACCGTTAAATCGAAGAAATCGATGCGAGTGCAACAAATATCTATTTTTTTTAATATAATAAATCTACATCTTATAGATTGTATTTGGTGCGCAAAAGTCTAAGGTTTTTACACCTTTGTAAAGGTGTTATGAGAGGCCCGTGAGGGGGAGTGGTGCAAATACAGAGAGCGGCTAATAAATATTGCAGCTAAGGTGATCAGTGATAGCTCCTCTCCAGCGCTCTCTCTCTCTCTCTATTACTCTCCCGCTCTTTTGAAGGGCATTCCGTGAATTTTTGGGCTGCTCTTATCGCAAACCAGCCAGCTGATAAGGTTTGATAACAGATAAGGTGACGCTCTCTCTGTTCTCTACTCTCTCCTCCGCTCTCGCTTTTCCTTTCGCGCGTCAATCGCATTCTCTCATTGTCCGTTAAATCGCGAACAGCTGTTGAAAGCAAGTGGCCGCAAACAAAGCTCAAGAGTGCAGCAACAAAAACAAAAAGGAAATTCACACAAGTCGCTAAAAAGTGGAACGCAACAAGAATATATTTCGAAAAAGAAAATAACAAAAAACGGAAGCTAAAAAAGTTAAATTTTATATACATATATAAAAAAAGAGGAGAGAGAAAACCAGCCACAATGGGAAGAGATCGAATGCCGGAGCTTTTGGTAAGTGGAGCAAATGCAAAAGCAAAAGAAAATATAAGAAAATATGAGGTAACTGCTAATTAGCTATGTGCACAGTGGCATTTAATTTTAGAATTAGGTTACTCAGAGCCTGAGTGCTACCTTAGTAACTACCAAGGAATATAAATCTGGTTTTCTTAATGATCTGTGCATTTTATCGATCAGTTTAAGTGACTGTTTAAGCCTTAAACTTATAGAGTCAGCTAGCTGTTTGGGATTTTACGTCTCGACTAAACTGAGCGTTATAAAATAAATGTTAGATTCTTTTAACTCAAAGTTAAGGATTTCACATCTGGACTACACTGACCGTTAAAAATATACATCTAAAAGTTAAATGTTCTATAACTCAAAGCTTAGTTAAGGATTTCTCGTATCGACTAAACTTTCCGTCAAAAATACATTAAAGTTCGATTTTTATAGCTCAAAGATCAGTTCAGGATTTCACATCTCGACTTAACTAACCGTTAAAAATATACACCTAGAAGTTAGATATTCTGTAACTCAAAGCTTAGTTAAGGATTTCTCGGATCGACTAAACTTACCGTTAAAAATACATGTTAAAGTTCGATTTTTATAGCTCAAAGATCAGTTCAGGATTTTATATCTCCACTTAACTGACCGTTAAAAACATAGATCTAGAAGTTAGATATTCTGTAACTCAACGTTTAGTTTTTCAATGTTTGTTTAATTTTTATCGACCAGATAAATTGCCTATTAAGAAGCACTGTGTTTTCTACATGAAAAGTAACCGCAGAACCGCTGTTACTTATGAATTTCAGACTTTAGGTTAACTGCAACTGTTAACTTTAACTTACAGTTAAGCATTTGACACCCTATATATTATATTAAAAAAAAATAGAGAATGCTTTATCACAAATTTGGCCCCACTGTTTCGACGGGTTCTTAACAATTCGCTCACAATTTCTCACAATTTGTACCGTCTTGGCTTCGCCGCCACTTTTTCGGGGG